>JAAAKG020143757.1:0-11291 GCA_010014905.2 Druon quercuslanigerum
TTCCGAACCACCAGAACCTCGGTAAAGGTACATAGAAAAATTTCCAGAGGTACCGGTTCAGGGATCGAACCCCGGACTTCTGAGGTGAAGTCCGAGCATCTAACCACTCAGCCACCGAGGCTCTTTTTCTTCAGGAGTTCTTCGTCCGACGGAAACTCCTCAAAGACGGCGGTAGAGGGCACCTCGTTTTCGGCTGTGATGGCTCGATAAGCCTTAGGGTGTCTACTAAATTTTGGCCACGAAATTCCCGGACAATTCCCGCATTTTTTCGGCCTTTAAAAAAAAAGCTCCTTTTTGCGATCTAAGCATACATAAAATACATTGTGAATTGCAACATGCTTAATTTACTTCATTGCAATATTAGATATAGTTAAAAAATATATTTTTTAATTTTTTCATTTTCAAGAATTTGAATTTTAAGTAAGAAAAAAGTGGGGCAATGAGTTGCAACGACCGCGTAAAAAATAAATTGATATTCATTTTTTTAACATTTATTTGAAACGCTTATGAATTAATACAATGCACAAGTTTTATAGATATAAGTCTAATTTATTCAGTCTCATTTTCTATAAATAAATTCAAAAGATTAACATATAAAACGCGAAGTTCAAATTACTCTATTTATGTAGAACATTTGAATTATGATCGCAAAGTCTTTAATCGCTCCTCAATAGATTCAATCTCATTAATAGTATCTGCTAGTAATTTGGCTTTCCTACTCTTCAATTCTTACTCTTCTTTATCGATATTATTTTTTTTTTATTTTTATATATTCTTCTAAAACCCTTTCCTTCTTCCATTTTTCCAGAGCATCCATCCATTTTCCGTGGGCATTCCTCATAGAAAGAATCAATTCTTTAGATATATTCAAACGTGTAACTCCTCCTGTCATGGTAACAGTATCGCGTATTATCCGATTTGTCACTGGGGTTTCTTCTTTTAGGTTTTCAACAAGAATTTCCTTGTTCACGGAAAATCCTCTTTCTAGATGTGCATTTCCATGAGACAATATGAAAAACATCTTCATTATTTTTTGCAGATTTTCTGTTTTTTCTTCCTTTTTTGTCGAAATTAGTTGCATCCAAAACTCGTCTAATCTTGTTTCCTTCCAAGAGAACATCTTCATTTGCTCAAGTACGTAGTAATCTGACAATAATGTCTCATATTCTCGGTCTGCGTTCTGAATCACACTGGCGGGAAGCAAACTGTTCCAGGATTAATAAAGGTTAATGGTTTTGTCAAAGGATACTTCAGAGGAGACTTCTCTAGTAGTTTGGCTACTAGATACTGGAGGCAGGTTCGACACTCATTCCGGAATAAAAGTATTTCTTTTTGAGAGACACCTTTGCATCCTTCTAGTGCAGCACGGGTGGCATATCCCAGATGAATATCTTTAGAGTACTTTAGATTAACAAACTGCTTGTCAACTTTCTTCATCACGTCAATACAATGCAACTTCGTTTTTTTCCTTCACGTCTTCCTTCACAAAACGCGTCATGCAATTCTTTAATAAGAGTGTAAGACTGTCATGCAAAAAAGGTGCTAAAGGAGGATTCAATTGAAATTCAGTCAGAAATGGCAAGCTTCGCTGGTAAGAGTTTGTCTTTTAGCGCTTCAGCAACAACGGTGAAACTACTACATGACGGCTCTTGTCTCGCTTTTTGTACATGTTGTACATATTTTTCTGAATTTGGAAGACACTCTATT
This sequence comes from Druon quercuslanigerum, assembly GCA_010014905.2. Classification (NCBI taxonomy): domain Eukaryota; kingdom Metazoa; phylum Arthropoda; class Insecta; order Hymenoptera; family Cynipidae; genus Druon; species Druon quercuslanigerum. The sequence continues at coordinate 1,708 of JAAAKG020143757.1, forward strand.
GCTTTATTTGATACTTTCCCGTTCTCAATCCATCGAACCTGGCAGAACTGTTGAGGGAATTCTGTATAACCAGTAATCTCAATGAAGTCACCGCGGCGTGAAGGTATTTCCTTGAATAAATTGAAAGAGGCCTTTAAAAACTCAAGTTCGTTCTAATCTGTCTTTCGAATGCCTGTTTTTAAAGCTCCATTGACTACATGTAGCCAACATGAACCTAGTGCCAACCATTGCGGCGAATCAATGTTGGTTCGCAGCTCCGATTTAAACAGGCGAATAAATTTCCAATTTACATTAGGCCCGTCCATTGATATCTGCAAAACTCTCTGATGATTAATTTGTCCGAGTCCAGCCTAAAATCCGTTAAGAAGATCGATAGCTTTCGTATGATGAAGAAACACGGAACCTACCGAGAAGTTACTTGATTCTTTTCATTGTCCTAAAAACGAATATGCAAGTCCATTTGGTTTTTTCTGTGCTATTTTATTTAGGCTCTCGTCAAAACCGATGTAAGATATTTTATCCTTGTGTAATGACACTTGTGTTTGCAAACACCACAAAGTTTCAACTTCCGTCACCTTATCTTTAGAAAATTTGAAGCACTCAAAATGCGTTATCAAACGTGAGGAATTTCTATTCGATTCGATAGGTAGAGATGTAGTAGTTGGATGTGGGAGTGTTGGCAAATTGCTAGTACTTGCTGTTGACGAGAGGTTTGAAATTCCAGAGCTTTGCGATAAATCCATGGAAAAGGAGGCAAGTATGCTGACAGAATTCTTAGCTAAATTGAATAATTGTTCATGTATTTTACTTTTCATGTGGTTTTTAACGGCAGTACGGCCCATAGATTCGAATGAGAAACTTCTTTTACAAAGCGTACAAAGAGCATGATACTTCTCCTTGTCTTCTTCAATCCATGGAAAATCAATTTTCCAAACTCTTTGGAAAGTAGTTTGCCTCGGAATTGAAGAAAAATCTAACTGAGCTGAAAATAATCATCATATTTATGGAAAATATTGATTAATAAATAATTCAGTTTTAAATAAAATTTAAAAAAATTAAATAAAAAAGAACTCGTATAAGTGAATAAATAACTTTTGATTATAAATTGTTGAAGCGTTGATACATTAAGTTTTAAGTTCTTTTATAACAATTAAAAGTTATTCTTATGTTAAAAAAAATCGGTACCAGTAAATTGAGAAAAAAATCTTACATCGAATTTAGTTTTTTTTTTTTGAAATTTAGAAATATAATAAATTTTGTGCATCTAATTCAACTGCATGTCAGACATTTGTTAACGTTCGTTAATATTTTCAATAACATAGATGAAAATAGTGGATCAAAAAAAGGAAAGTTTAAGAATTTGTATATAAAGATGAAAGAAAAGATGTGTTTGATCTATTGCGAATGATAGTAAATATATGTATTATTTGTTTGTGAAAAGATAGGAAAATGTTTCAAACCTATTGGTTTGGTTTGGTGGAGTTCTCAGTCGAGTTTTTTATGACACATTAGGAAAAAGTACTAAAAAAAGGCAGTTGACAAAATATTTGTACGCACCCTAGATACCCTAACCTTCAATTTGGAAATTTGTTTATTGCAAGACTTATTCTCAAACTATAAGTCGAAAAAAATCAAATAAAATAAATCACTAAAACTCGACGCTCCTTGACTCAATCAACAAGCAAAAGAATAAAAAAAAGACCCAAAAAAATAAAAGAAAAAAAGAAGAAAAAAAATGAAAAAAAAGAAAATAAATCAGTTAGAAAAAAATTAAAAGCGGACAACAAAGAAAAATGAGGAGAAGAAATGTTAGGAAAAAAAATTGTCTGATCAAAACAACAACAACAAAAAACAACAAAAAATTAAGAACGGAAGGGTGGGGACAAACGATATGAAGAACTTGTAAAATAAAATAAACCAAACGTGCTATAAAAAATATACTAAATTTGCTATTTGCAGTTGACAAAATATTTGTACGCACCCTAGAGACCCTAAACTTAAATTTTGAACTTTGTTCATCGCTCCTCACAAGACTTATTCTTATTGCGGCCGTTTAAATTAGATTTATTATAGCATAGTAATTGAAAAAATAAAACCAGACATTTTTGAATCTAAAAGAAATAAAAAATCTGAAATCTGAAAGGGAAACTTACCAAATTACATATCGAATATCTTGCCAGCAGTAAGTAAAGCACGTTGCACAATTTACAATTTTGTAAAGCGTAAAGTTTTCTGTTAGATCTAAAATCTAAACAGATGATAGCCAGTGATCGATCGCAGCAGCGATTGGTCGAAACAATCAATACACTAATCTGGAAAGTTTTTCGCGCGCCTGTTGAACACAAGTATCTAATATCCGCATTAGTATTTCATGGAACACTAGAATAAAATCTTTTTTATTGTATAATCTCAAAGGAACAATACAAAATAAAAAATTATCAGGAAATAAAATGCCTCCATCACCGCTGGGAAGAGACCAGGGTGCTCCTCCTGAATTAGCTCCAGGAGAGGCTGGTACCCCGCGAGGTATCTCTCGGCCATTTTGCTAGGGATCTAAAGCCAAGTGGTCGTTTGAAGGTATAAAGGGTTTCAGATCTTGATTATGTGACTTGCCTATGAATTCATTCTTCAGATCAGAAAGTTTATAGACCGTCGGGGATAATATTTTGAAGATTCTATAGGGGTCAATAAATCGGGGACACAATTTCGCGGAAACATTTTTAATTTTTGAGGAGGGAATTCGAGATCGAGCCAAAAATAAATCTCCTTAATGGAATCTAACATGCCAGGGCCGGCGTCTGTTAGCTTTTTAAGGGAGTTAGTGGGTACGAGATCTCTTCCAAAGTTAAGGAAGGCAGGGGATGACTTTAGAGGCCTCTATTTAATTTTCAGTAGCCACGCGTAAGGGCACAACTTCTATCCATTTCGTGAATAGATCCTGGAATACAAGAATGTACTGAAAACCAGCTTTGCTTCTAGGAAGGGGACCCATGATATCTGCAGCTACGACCACCCAAGGTTCCTCTATGACGCAGTGTCCCATTAGGCCTGCGGGTAATTGTTGCTCGACTTTGCACGTTTGGCAAGTTACGCAACTATTTATGTATTTATTTACATCTTTATAATACCCATGCCAATAGTATTTCTTGAAAACGCGCACATAGGTTTTTTCGGTACCTAAATGTCCGGATTGGAGATCATCATGTGCTTCTGTCAAAACAGTCTCTCTTTCTTCGTCAGTCGGTACTAATTTCCAGTCATCAAGGTCGTCAACAAAGTCTGTTATGGAGGTATTGGGTCTAAAATGGTAGAGTCTGTCTTAAATAATTTTTTAGGTAGGGAATTTTGAAGAGAAATTGGTAACAGCAAGAAATCGTCTTGTGTACCGAGAAGGGGTAGGATCTTTAAGAAGTATAATTTCTTCAGGGCTTTGGGGTTCGTACATACGGGATAAAGCGTCGTGGACATGATGGGAGGAACCCTTTAAATGTACGATATCGAAATTGTACTCTAAATGAGATAGGGACGATCTTTCCAGGCGACCAGTAGGGTTCTTCAAGCCATGTAGCCATCGAAGGCTACTGTGATCAGTAATAACTGTAAATTTGTAGCCCTCTAAATATGGTCTATATTTCTGAATAGACCATACTATCTCTAGACATTCCTTTTCTGTTGTAGAGTACTGTCTTTCTGCGTCCGCTAAAGTTCGACTTGCATATGAGATTACACGTTCTTTATCGTCAATGTTTTGGGTAAGAATGGCTCCTAATACGGTGTTACTCGCATCCGTTTTTAGTACGAAGGGGACTTCAAAATTGGGACCGGTCAAAATAAGTGCTTCAGACAAGCAACGTTTGATTTCCTCGAAGGCAGACTACTGATTCCCCCCCCCCCCCCCAGATCCAAAGTTGCTTTTTCTTAAACAGCATCGTTAAGGGACTAGCTATTGTGGCATAATTTTGGATAAATCTACGATACCAGCTAGATAGTCCAAGGAATCTACGGAGTGTCTTTACATTAGTAGGGGCAGGGTATTTTAAGATTGGATCTATTTTATCGGGATCTGTTTGCAAACCATTCTCGTTAACTAGGAAGCCTAGATAGTGTACTTCTGAACAACAAAATTCACTCTTTTCCTGGTTGATTTCTAGACCGGCGTCTTTTATTTTAATCAAGACTCTCGAAAACCATTCGAGATGTTCATCGAAGGTTTTTGTAACGATAATTACGCCGTCTAGGTAAACAAAAGCGTGTAGTTCCTTTTCTGGACCAATAAGTCTATCCAACAAGCATTGGAAAGTCACAAGGGCATTAGTAAGACCAAAGGGCATACTTTTTAATTGAAATAAACCGCGTTTCGGTACAATGAATGCAGTTTTATCGCGACTATTCTCATCGAGAGGAATCTGATGAAAACCTTTGAACAAATTAATTTTTGAGATGTAAGTTGCACTTTTCAATTTATCTAAAATTCCCGTTATTTGCGGTAAAGGATAGGCATCCTTTTTAGTGGCTGCATTGACCTTACGAAAGTCGAGACAAAACCGATATTTGCCTCCCGGCTTTTTAGCCGTGACTATGGGTGAAGACCAACCACTATTAGAGGGTTTGACGGTGTCATTGTCCAACATTTTGTCTAGTTCCGTAACTATAGCTTCCAAAGCTTTGGGAGACACTTGATGATATCGTTGTTTTAGGGGAATGGTTCCCGACGTCGATCACATGTTTAATCATATCTGTAAGGCCGGGTTTTCCTAAAGGTTCAGGTAATTCGCGTTTCAGGAATTCTTTTAATTTTATAGCTCCTTCTATAGTAGGTTCTCTGAGACCACAATAATTCTCAAAAGGTTCTGTCTCAAATTCAAAAGAGTAGCATTTATTTGGATAGTTTTTGAAATCCCATTTCCTTTCTTCAAAATCTACATTAATTTTAAACACTCTAAAAAAATCTAAGCAAATTGCAAAAGCAGCAGGCAAGGAGTTTAGTATTCTAAGACCTATAGATTCTTTCGGACCTTCAAGTTCAATCGGTGCTATTATCTCTTCAGGAACTAATTCAATTTGACTATTGACTACCTGGACTTGACCTTTAGTATGAACCGTTTCCAGATCTAAATTCTTAATCAATTGTAAACCATCCAAACCCATAATAGAACGAGTTGTGCTGCTATCTACTGAGGCTTTGACTCTTTTTCCTAGTTTTTCAGATAAGTTAAAGATAGGGATAGGGGTTAAAATTTTAGGGTCATGAATTGTTTCCGGGAAACCTAAATTTAGGTTAATTTGTTTTAAATTTATAAAAAAGGGTTAGTTAGGAATTTCGGGATCAAAATTTAAATTTGCATTGCTCATTACAGGGATCGGACTATCAAAGTCGTTTGTAGAAAGTGTAAACAAAGGGGGGACAACAATTTCTCCAGTTTTCAGATCTTAACTCGCATAAATCAATTTATCCTGTGATTTGAGGTCACCAAGAAAAACATTACTTGAGTGTATTGAGGGGAATTGGGGATCTTTAGTTTTAATTTTTACTAACGGGATATTAATATTCGAAAATGTATCACCTTCTTTATTGAAAAATCTATCCTGAAACATAAAAATCACTATATCACAATCCTTTGGAATGAAGCTTCCATCAGAACCAGAAAATTCCGTATCGCAATTTAAAATATCGCTTTTTCTTTTCGGGGCTTCAATTTCTAGAACGCAAGCGTCAGAAATTCTTGAAGATGTATTCACCCTGCAATACACCCGGTCTCTAATTTCCCGAACACCTTGGGCAATCATTTTTAACTAGGTCTTTCTTTCCACACCCAAAACAAAATATCTTTCTAGGTTCCCTGCAATCGTTGAATCTATGTCCAGTTTGGGAACAGTTCAAACATACGAGAATAGAACCATTTATATTTAAAGTGGTTTTGACCTCTGGAGAAAGTGTAGGGTTGTTAGGGAGCTTAGGGGGAGTGTTTTTGGCAGACGAAGTTTTGGGTCTAATCCTCAATTTATTACTTTCCACTGATAGATACAAGTATTCTATTGGGCTTTAAAAATAAAAAACTTCACCTTGCTCTCTCTCTTTCCCTTCTTCTAAATAATTGAACTTTTCTTGTTTTATTTCCTGTAGTCTATCGGCTCTTTTATTGTTTCGGGGATCTTAATAAGCGAGGTCAAGGAGTAAGGATCTTTCAGGGACTGGGGGTGGGGGGTTTAAAATTTCTAGCCACGCGGTAGCTTTTGTGTGCATTATTAGCTAGATATTCATGCGTGGAGTAGTAGTAAGAGATTGCGATGGGCATAACTGACTTCTTCGAATTCGAACATTCTATAGGTCAGTTTGTCGAAGAAGGTCCTCATACACTTGAGGTAATCGGAGACAGACTCCTTTTCTCCTTGTGTCCTTTGATGGACCTAATTTTGAAAGCTTTCGCGAATTCATTATGAGTCCTCCACAAATACCTGGAACCTCGAAACCAATTCAGAGATATTTCGGATAAAAAAATGGAACAGCCCTCAAGAGGGCTGTAGAAAATCTACCACATCACAGTACACAATGGAAAAAATTTGATGTTAAAAAACTTTCAAGAGTGTTGAAGAAAAAGCTGCTTTAAAAACTCGGTGTAAAAACTAGAAAAGAAATATCTAATGACAAAAGAGCAACAAATACATCCGAAATTTCTTAGGAAGATATATTTTTGATGTTTTATCCGTAGAACTTCGCAGAATGTTATATTTTGTCTAAAATAAAAGAATATAATAACATGGCATAACCTCGAAAATTGGAATTAAAAGTTTACTGCTCATATTCTTTTTAATAAACCGTATGGTGTAAACGAAATATTTTCATCTGAAAAACATAAAAAAATATATCTACTAATCATGAAGATATTGAACCTTGAAACTGAAGAAGAGTAATAACCATAGCACTTAGTAACCATAGTAGGAATTAAGGAAACAAACAGCGCTGCCAACGTCATGCATCGAAGTCTTTTATAACTACTTTATTTTAAAATTTAACCGCAAAATGAAAACTATCGCGCTGCTGATATTTTCCGATGTTTCCGATGTATCAATCATTTTTATTCCGGTGTTCCTTTCTGTCCGTCCGTTCACCGTTGACCGTTTTGACGTCATGCGACTTTTCTAAAGTCGCTTGACGCCATCCTTACGCGGGAATAAGTTCAAAATCTGAATTTATTCAAGGAGTCGATTATTTAGTAATGGCTAAATGGCGATAGTATCATAGGAGAAAATCAAGTTACATAGAAATATCGAGAAATGGTGCAATGATGACGCATGCTTTCCTTCTCTCTCTATCTCATAGGTAAATTGTAGTCGAATTAGTCATAATAATTAAGAACATACGCTAAAGATTAAGTTGTGACAGGAAGGCGCCAAAGATTGCAATAAATAAGTCAGAAGGGTTGAGTCACCGGATGTAACTCGTAAATCGGCCTCGACCCATCTCCGCCTATTTTTGTGAGGTCAAGGATGAAATCATCCATAAGCTGATTGATGAGAGATGTCGAAATCCAAATAAAATTAATAATGTAATTGGTTGAAAATGACGACGTTTGAAGCGCGAACCTTTCCTACGTCATTATACTTAAGTTATAAATATAGGCGCGCACTTCAAAAACGGCAGAAGAAAGCCTTCCAGCCTCTAAAACCGTTACGGAACTTTGGAATAAATTCTCTTGAGTAAACATTGCACAATCTGAGTCAATTGTTCGAAATATCAATTAGAGGACAATTATATCTGGCTTTTATGTGCGACGTTAGTAATAAACAGTGACCAATAACGAATGTGAACTATAGAATTAAGTGATTTTTTGTGAACGACGAACAAGTTTGTTGAACCAAAGAATTGTGAAGGATTTGTGAAGTTGATTCAACATAAAGTGAAAATATACTAAATTTTTCGTTTTTAAACATCGGCGAATGAAATCATTTATTTAAATAATTTTAATTTCCTTGACCTAATATTCACGGTTTTTGACTTTCAAGTCAAACAAGTGAGCAACGGACTCCACCTTTTCCAAGTCCAACCATTGTTGGAACCAGCCGAATACATCGGCTCTCGCGGATTCGCGTTAAAATTGGCAAAACAACGGAAAGTAGCCAAACAATATTCGCAGTATTCTCAGTTTTCTCGAACGCTGGGTTGACGCCATAGCCCATAAGCATAAAAATTAGGAATCTTGAGCATTATGGCCGAAATAAAAGAAAATAGTGATCTACAAAAAATCAAAGAGTTTTCTCATACCTCAGTTTTGCATATTGATAATCAAGATACGGAGATTGTGTCTGTTTCTGATATCGACGAACTAGTTCCACGAGACGCCAACGATTTTGATCGTGAAAAAAATCAAATATTTTGTTTCTCCTACGTGTATGTTCTTCGTCTGGGAAGTAAGTACGTTTAAATTGTTGTAAATATTCATGTGCATGAAAAAAATGTAATTTAAATCAATTTCAATGTAAAGTTTCTTACCAGAAATTATTTATATACGCAATTTTGTAAATAATTAAAAATTAAGTGTGATTTTATTTATCTTGGTTTTTGTATCCGTAATAGTAAGCAACATATTTTTTCTTTTACTCATTTGTTTTTCTGCAAGACTTTTGTATAAAAAAAATAGGTATGAAAAGTTTTAACTTCATTACATTTAATATAATCATATATCACTCACACTATTTATAGAAAATGTTTTATGGCTGGTTTAAAATGCTTTCAACCCAAAAGAGTGAATAACGAGAAATGAAGCGAGATTTGCTTGGATTGATTTTGAAAATTGATTTTGATTCTCAGCGATCAACATTTTTGATCGAAAAGTCATTTTTCGGTTGAAAATTTCTCTCGAAATTGATAAAAATATTTTGTTGTTGTTAAAAATTTAATTATTTGTATAAAATTCATCTAACTCTTTTAAAATTAGTTGTCTTGTTTTAAAATTTATAATTTTTATTTGAAAGTTCAAGTATTTTCTTCAAACTTTCATTTTTTGGTTACATTCATTTTTCATTTTTCTTTCGATTAAAAGTTTTAAAAAATGCATCCTTTTTTGTTAAAGTTATATTACTCTGCTGAAAAATAATTTTTTGGGTGAAAGATTCGTTAATTTAGTTGAAAGTTTATTACTATAGTCAAAAATTCAACTATTCTATTTAAAAAATTATTTTTTTTTTGAAAATTAATTTTTTATCAGAAAATTTAACTACTCCATTTTTTTGTTACGTTTTTTGTTGTAAATTTACCTTAAAATTTCACTTTAAAATTTAATTTAATTCATTAACAAAAAACAAAAATGTTTTAAAATCAAAAATGTTCAATGAAGTACGCAAGAGAAAGTGACGCGTAATGAAAAAAAGTGAAACTCTGAGACTGGGCTGGTTTTTTGGCTGCAGGAGGTGGAGATTTACCCAGATAGAGGGTCGTTTCGTAGAAAACGCTTTTGCTTGTTCACGCTCAGTTCAAAACTGGCACGGACTAGGGGAATCCGACTGTCAAATTAAAACAAAGCATTGCGATGGCCCTCGCGGGTGATGACGCAATGTGATTTCTGCCCAGTGCTCTGAATGTCAAC
>JAAAKG020143758.1:0-11291 GCA_010014905.2 Druon quercuslanigerum
ATACCATTCGATGAGTAAAAGTTTTCACTTTCGTATAAAATTCTTGGAAATATAAAAATTGTTCAGGACTGAACAATTATTAAGTATCATATCATGTGGTATCAAGTGACAATCAAAGCGGTTGGATATATTTTTTTTAACCAAAAAATGTGACATCAGTTCACAGAAAAATGCTTATCATTTTTACATTTCAAAATTGATGAATTTTTTTTAAACATTTCGAAACTTCAATTAAAATTGAAGTATCATTAAACCAGTATGTTGAAATTAAATAATTAAAACGATAACAGTTTTAAATTTTGCATTGCGCAAAAAAAGGGAGCGGAGATATAGGAGCTTCCAATGCGGAGAGAATGAATCGCAAATTATTGTATAATGATAGTTCATGAGAATTGAAGGCTGAAATGATCCACTTTCGCAGCAAGAAACATCGACCCAAACTTTTATTGCCTCCCCTTAAATATCATGAAAAATGAAAACCAAACAATATTCCACACAAATCAAATAAACCATTGAACCAAATCAACCAAACTTTTTTTTCCCTTCCGACTGCAGAACCAGCGGTAAACAATACCGCAAGTGTACCGTGTTTAGTTCATGTACCCCCAATAGAAAGAAGCTCGGTACACTTTCAATTCAGTAACTCGAACTTTTTGTCTTATTTTCTTTAAAGAAACCACTGGTCTCAAATGGCGATTTAAATCCTGGTTATACGAGTCTCAGAGTCGAGTTAGACTGGGGCATAATTGCGCGGTTCGCCGCGTATATACTTTTGTCAGAACAGAGGCGAAGAAGAAGATCGAACGAGTGCAGAGAGAAAAGAGACGGTGAAGACGAAAAAAGGGCTGAAACCATGGATAATGGGAAAAAATAGAGGCAAAATCAGTGAGGCAGGGAGCGGTCGTGCATGCACCGTTGCAATCGAGTCTGTCTGTCCGTCAGTCCGTCCGAGTTTAGCTTGGACTCTTGGAGGACCACCATCTCTCTCTTTCAACAGACGTTCGAAGATTCGCGGCGAGCCCCTCGACGGGGGGCCCTGCCGATGTCTGGAGGCCTTGACTGGGCCCCACTGGCCCAGCATGGCCCGGAGTGTATTGCAATCTACACTTCCCTACCACGTGTGAACTCTCCTGGGAGTAGTCACTAGTCATATAACCTGCGTATCATAAAGTGAACAGCGGGCAAGTTTCGCGAACTACAAAAACGACTGGTATGAGAAGTTTGAGGCAGTTTGAGGGAGTTTGAGGACGGCTTTTTATCATCATTCGCTAAAATGATACACGATTTTTAGAAAACAAACTCGCAAGTTTGAGCACGCCTCTGTTGAATCTCGCGCTTCACACTCGGATATTTATTCTTTGCATTTGGAATGCCTGAACGAAACTATATCAACAAGTTCTCCTTTAGATCGCAGTATTTATATGCGTCTTCATATTTTGAATTTTCTACTTAATTAAGTATAAGTAATGATTAAGTTTCTCAAAGCTCTGTAGGCTTTGAGGTACACATGCTCATCGTGAAATTCGTGCTGCACGCTCGATTTTTAACGGACTTGTAAATATATATTTTCTGAACCACCTTGAAAAAAAAACTACAATACTGTTTTCAGCCATTTTTCTCTATCTCGCGTTGCAGGATTTTTCGAAAGCTAATATTTCTCTTGAGACTTTGCTGCATATTTTGCGTTGTTTGGTTTAAATTTGATTGGTGTGGTGTAAAATTTCGAACAATTCTAATACTTTCTCGATCATAAACGATGAAAATGTAATAAATTATTACAAATTTTGTATCTCTCTTTGTTGTGACCAGCTTTTGCTGTCAATTTGTTTTCGTACCTTCTGTCGTTTTTCAGCAAATTTTTCATTTTTATTTTGAATGTCATTTTTATGATTAAAACCAAAACTACGTGCCCTATCAAAAAGTGATTCATAACAAATTTGTAGCTCTTTTTCGGGTAAACAATTTTTTTTAAATCATTTTTTTTTACAACTTTTGTCGCTTTTTCACAGTTTTTTTTTTTATTTTCAATGTTATTTTTCACAAATAAGATAAAAAGCACGCGTCACACCAAGAAGTGATTATGAACGAATTTGTAGATCTTTTTTGGGATAAAAATTTTTTTAATTAATTTTTTTCGTATCCTGCATTGTTTGACGAAAAAATGGAATTTTTGATTTTTCATTATTTTTTGTGCAATCAAAACTATCATGATCTTGTAGGATTTTCAAAAATCAATGTTTTTCTTCTCTTAAACTTCTTTCATATCGAGCGTTGTTTGGCTTGACATTTTTATTTTCGATTTATTTTTAAATTTTTGAAAAAGCTATAAGTCAGAGAATTTTCTTTTTATCGAAAAAAAGTCATTGAGAGAAATTGCTCGTCTTTTTTAATACTATAAATATCCATACATAGCATTTTCAAATTCAGAAAAAAAGTGATCTCAAACATTTTCAAAATGCGCTCACTTTTTGAATTTCTTTCCAAAATGGCTGGTTAATGAACTCGTCCTTTCTTTTAGGACCTAAAAACAGTGCGCCAAAGATCGATTTGATCCGTTCATATTTTCGATAGTTATCGTGTTTATGGATGGATGGACGGTCGGATGGACAGACAGACGCCATCGTAAAAAAATATTTTCGGATTCAAGAGCTTTCGAAACGTGGAGATCCGATGAAAAACTTTGGTGTCAAATTTCGGACAATTCTAATACTTTATCAATCATAAATGGTGAGAATGTTACAAAAGGAGATTTTTTGCGGGAGCTCTTTTATTTTAAATCTGAGTTTTTTTTCTCAAAATGAGAAAACTTCCAAGTATAATTCTGTAACCTAAACAACACAGGTGCATTTTTATTCTTCAATTATTATTGTTGCAACTCAAAACAATATCAAATCGGCATATTTTTTAGGATAATCGTTTTTCCATGAGTGCAAATTTCTGTACGTTAATAAATTATTATTTTTCTCCCTGTATATTAAACATTTCCAAAGTACTTGGGATCATTTAAAAAATAAATTGCCATATAATTTGTTTTAACTTCTGACCAAATAATTGCGGAAGTTTTACCTTATAGTTTTTTAAAGATAGAACTTTAAAGAAGAAAGTTGTGATAGTTCAAAACAATGCATTTTTAATAATTCCGTAACATTGTCTTAATAAATATCACTAGTGTTTTAAAACATCTTTATCTCACTGATTATGTACTTTTGCATTTGTATAATTTTCGTATTCCCTCGGGCAAAAACCACGGACAACTGAGTTGAATTTTTTACTTAGTGGTATGTTTCGCATTCTAAATGTTTCTTCTGAGTTTCACTTCTTTTTTTAATAAAAATGTTTAGTAAATCTAATACTCGTTTCAAAGTAATAGAAATATTTCATACTCAACACAATATAATGCATATGAATGATATTCGTATATACAGTTATAGACATTTATCTTGACATTTAGTTTTAATTATATCCATCAAACGTTTCAATAGTGTACAGGATGTAGTTGCATCTAATAATTAAAGAACCGATTTTTCTTCATAAATAGTACTAAATTTGGAAAATATATATGCGAAAAAGTTATTTTTAGTTTGATTTTTTATTCGTTTCAAAGCGTTTGCTTCAAACCGGTGAAATAATCTACTCGTTCATATGAAAAGGTACTATCTAGGTAGAACTATGTAAAAAGGTGCCATCTGCCGTGGCGAAGTATGGAAGCTTAAAAATATTACATAAATATTCTTGAGAACGTCAGTGCTTCTCTGAAATAGGGACTTTCTATTTGGTTGTGCCAAGATAGCACCTCTTCATTTGGATATGCCGACATATTCGCAGTTTTTTTTATTGGCAATTGGCTACCGCTAATTTTCATTTTAGGGCAAATGGCCCTGGACACCTTAAAGAGAAAAGGGCCCGTATCTTTCACCAGAAGAACCAATGATAAAAAATATTCGTTTGAAACAACAATTTTTTTACCATATATTGATTCCTTTCCTTTCCTTCTCTGTGTATTTTTCTATTCCCCCATAAAAAATGGTATTTGTTTAATCACTTTCAATTAAAAGAGAATTTATAGACAAATTTTCATTTAAAGTACACTTAACTTCTATCCACTTTTTATGTTGATCTTTAACTTCTCATTACCTTTCTCGAAATAAATATTGCATATTATATACAATTATTATATACAATTATTAAATAAAAATATTATATGCATGTAATTTTACCTGAAAATTTGCAGGTAGAAATATAGTATAATTTGTACCTATGTATAATGTATATTATATGCTACTATTTATAAGATACACCACCTTGCTGCATCCGTATTCCGTATCATGCGCCTCCGGCATGCGTATCTTTATCCTTTTATATGGTACGCGCACGTACGGGTGTCGGTATTGTTAATATGTGCACGAGCCGGTATACCGGTGGCCTTGGTTTCGAGCTGCACGTGATCATTGAGAGGCACGCCTGATTATCCCCTTGAATTATAATTACTTTAGGGAGCAGCCTCACACTACATAGGGCCCTGACGCAATTTGGTCCCTTCGATTGCCGGAAAGACAAGAAGTGATCATTTCGAACTGTTTCGAAACACATTTTTTCACGTTTTTAGTTCATATATCAGACCTTCCGAATCTCTTTTTTTCTCTTTTTCTAGATTGCGATTTTACATTTCTTTCAATTTCTATTTCATTTATTTTCTCAAGAAGAAGGCGAAACAAATCATCAGAAAAAAATTATTTTTTTACTTTGATAAATCTTTAATTGATTCAGCTTTCTTCATTTTCCCCTGACTTTTAAAAGAGATTTTGAAAGAAGGCTTGGAGATCCAATTTAATTTTTGATGCATTCAAATAATTAAAAATTGAATTCACTTTCATAATAAAACTTAATTTTCAAATGGCTTTTTGAGAACCTCTGCCTCGAATTCGAAGCCCTTCACTATTTATTCAGTGATTAGATCTCTGGAAGCCACCTGGTGTCACTGCGAAATGCGTTTCGCATATTAATTATCAGTGGATTTAATTTTTAGTTTATGTTTTTGCTACAGATGAATTATTGCCTATAGCTATATATATTTTCTCTTATAAAATATTCATGCAAACAGTAAAAACAGAAGCGTCTTTAAGAATTCTTAACTTCTTGTTTCTTCGTTATCCTCTTTTATCAAATTGTCTTCAAACTTGATTTCTTTTTTTTTCAAAAATTCCAGATGAAATAAATAATAAAATACCCATATCAGATATTCTTGCTTACTCTCAAGAATATATTATTCATAACCACTATCATAATTTACAATATTTACATATTAAACTGTATTTTCATACCAGAATCCAAAACAACGAAATTCTTTAAGTAATTCTTCGACCTCTGCTTTCAGATGTCAAAGAGATATCATTAACTACATTTTACGAATTTTTTTTGTAATTCGTCAAGGCGAAATGTCAGAGTAGATCGATCGCCCGAAGAAAGTTGGACCTCCTCTGCTGGGCCAGATGTAAACTTATCATGACTTTATCTCGTCGGTGAGACGACGTTCGTTAATTTTATCCTTTCCTTCTCTTCCAGCCGTATAATCCTTTCTTGCTTTTTGAATGGTATTTCAGATACCAAAGGCACCAAGATCTTATGAGAACATAGAAAGTTTTTTTTTGTGAAAGAAGAATATTATAAAAACTATTAATCACAATAAAAATCTCAACTCAATTTCACTAAGACTATAATTAACTGAACAAAATATTTTATGAAAAATATAATACAAAAGTATTGCGTTTTAAAGTTAAACTGCACTTTATTGAGTTACGCTGATTTTACAACTCTAATCTGCAAAAACCGAAAAGTGACAGTAAATTTCAAGTTCTATGCTCGTAACTTTTGCGAAACACCTTAGTGACACCACCAGTGCATTTTCGAAAGAAGAAGAAGAAAATAGAAAGTCGGGAGAAACAGAAAAGAGGGCTCTCTTGTCGAAGGAGTAGTCGGATATCTCGATACCCGCGAGACTGCAGTCGTAATGGAAATAAATTTAATTAAGATTAGGAATTCGGAGAACCTGGTCGAAGCAGGTTCTCCTCCCTTGGGTTGACCTTCCACTCGCTTCTCGTTCCTTGCTATTCTTCCTCTTCAGCTTCTCTTCCAGGGGCCCAAATTCCAATTAAAAATTTTCGAGACACTCCCTGAGCAGTTTGGCGAAATTTAATTTTGAACAAAATCGCATATTTGGGCCCTATTATACCAGTGGTCGAACTAAAGAGAAAAAAGGTTCACATATTTTGTTCAGAAAAGTTGGCGAACAATACTTAATTAACGTTTTCAGGTTGATTGAACGCCTACGACAATTAATTTTTTTTTAATTTAACAATTTACTTCTACTGTAAAAAGGAAGTGATGAAAATTTTCTTTTGACCGCTTTAAGGGGCAAGACAGCTTGTATTTAAAATGCCGAAAAGTTAGGTACTTTTGGACATCCAATTTCTAGTTGTGAACCTTTTTCATGCTCAGCTTGTATAAAATTATTCATGACAAATTAGATTTTATTTCGATCCTGAATAAAAAAATTCTTTTTGTACTTCCGCTAACACAAAACGGGAGTTTATCACGATTCGCTACATGAAAAAATTCGATTGTTTTGCGTATTTTTTTTCATGTATCAGAGCAAAATGAGAACATTTTTATATTACTTCACTCTGAGGAGAACAAAATTGCGTATCTTCCAGGGTTCGAACCCTGGAAAATATGTAAATGGCGTATGATTTCGATATAGCCATTCTACTGTTCAATTTAAATAAAATATAATGCAATGCTTCAAAGCTTTAACGGTTCAAAAGTTCAAAAAATTAAGCGCCTTTCAGATTGTTTTATTGTTTTTATTTGCCAAATTATATTCCACAGCCTGATCGCCAAAAAGGCAAAAAGGAATCTTTTTTTCAATCTATGAACACAATTTTTGATCAAAAGTGTTTTTCTTGATTCAACGTTATCTCTGCAAATGCTTAAATTACTACTTTCGAATTCAATAAAAATGTATATAAATAATGGAAATTTCCGCTTCTCATCTAAGTTTACAAGCAAAAATACATTTTTCTATTTTTTATTGAAACAACAGAATTTTTACTGAATGAAGTGAACTCTAAAGATTTAGTAGACCGTTGATCTTCCAAAATCATTCGATGGTTCAAACAACAATTTTATGAGTGCTGAATAGATAAAGCATTGGTAAAAATCCTTGAAATCGCATTATCTTCTTGTCTTCTTGATATGATAAAATGGAGTTTAAACCACAATTCATTATCATAATAAAGAAACTTGATATAATTTAAAACACATATTGTTGGTAATAATAAAATAAGTATTTAATGTTAAAACTAATTTTATAGTTATCTCTAACCACAAAAATAAATTTCTCTCTAAATAGAATTTTATTGACAAACGATTCTGCATTGAAAGCATAATTTTTCGCGTTTCGCTGCCTCTAAATTTGAAAACACTTCCGGGTAAAGTAAAAGGTCTGACTCCTGGAAGGATGACTCTTAATTTCTCGATTCAGAGCACAGCTGGAAAATGATATACCAGGATGACTTCGTAAAAAAGGTGTTTCGATCGGGTACCATTAGAGAGATTTCGTGAGCGAAGGATCTTTCGAATTTCGATCCAAGAGATCCCCACCAACCTGTCGGTATCGAACAGTTTGCCAGGCATGGAGTCGAAGAAAAAAATAAAATGAAAAAAGGTAAAAAAAAACATGTAAGAAGAAAGGAGCGAAGTAAAAAGACGGACGAAAGAAACGTGATAAAAAGAGCTAAAGAACGAAAAAGCCAAGGAATTAAAGGAAGATTAAGAAGGCGGTCGGAAGAAAGAGAGAAGTTGGATGAGGATGAGGTGGAGAACGTGAAGGAGGATGAGGATGAGATTGCCAGTGCGATCCGAAGAACGTATAAAACAAAAGGTGAACCTGACCGCGGTGATCGTACTTTCGCTTCGCGTCTTCCAGTCGAAATCAAGGGAGGACCGGTTGCACTGCTTAACCGAACGCAATGGCCCAGCGAGATCGGCAGATCGATTGTATTAATGAGCTTCGTTAATTGGCGCCCGTACATTCGACGACGATGAAGCCGTTTCGCGATTCCTTTCTCAGACCGCATGCGCTCCTCCGGTGTAGTGAACTTTTTAAAACATTTCGATTGTTCTCGAATTCGCTGCCATCACTGACATTGAATGGAAATTAGTCAGTAATCAATTGTAATTATTTCATTAAGTTTTTGTGTTAGTTACTGTAACGTCAGGAACATTCAGTCGACTTATAAAGCAACCGTGGTAAAAACTTCTATAGAGTAAGGTGGTAATTACCGCGGACTCTATATTATATATTCACGAGACTTCCAATTGTAGCACGGGTTTGATTCTGACCTTGGCTTGAATTGAAATGCACCGAAACGTAAATATCAGAGCCGTTTTGTAATTTAGTGCAATGTGACGCAGACACTTCCCGTCGTGACCCTTCTCATCCACAGCCACCGCTACGGTGTTATTCTTGGAACGCTCGAATTGAAATTAATACAATTGAAAGTCTATAGATTAGAAAAAGATGTCGGCACCGCCGTCACTGCTTCAGGAATTCGGAATTTTGCCCTGGCCCAGTAAGGGTTAGATCCCCACCACATCTTACAGAGTTTTCCGCAGGGACCTCCTGAGACTTCTACGAGGGTCTTTCGTAGACTCTTGCAAGGTCCTCTACCTAGGGCCTCTCAAAAGGTTCTTCACAGCCGACATCAAGGACCTCCAGGCTCTAGAAAGTCTAGAGCGTCCTAGAAGGGCCTCATACGAGTAGGATAGTTATTTCTGTCACTACAGTGGTACCCAAATACATTTGGTATAAACAAATTAGTTCACTGTTTTATTTGAACAAAAAATGACTTTTGAAGGTGCCCGTCACAGAAATTATTATTCAATTTGTCGCATTTTCTCTCCTTTTACAGAAAAATTAAACAACTTTTAAAGGCGGCTTCTTTGTAAGTTTGTGAAAGCATAATAGGAAAAAGGGGCCAAATACCATTTTTTTGTCCCTGTACTGGTATGTTATACATAACTCAGTCATACAAATACAAAAATAACATTAGTTTTGGCAGTTAATGGCAATAGTGTGTGCAATTAAACATTTTAAAAATATTATGCATTTTCTAGGTTTATAAGAAATTTATAAAAAAAATGACACATTTTATAAAAATTTCAAAAAAACATATGAAAGCTCAGTTTTTTATTACAATTTAAAACTCAATGAATTATACAAACTCTAAATATTTAAATAACGTTTATATATTTTCATTCGCAAACTAACAATAAATATAAAATAAATACCAGAAACATTGAAATTTCGATAAGAAATTATAGTATTCGTTTATTTAGACCCTTTTATTTTACTCCTCTTATTTGTATTGCAGAATAATAAGAAAAAGTTATGGTCAACCAAGGCCCCCAGCAAAGTTAAAAAAGACATTTTAATGGAAAAGTCTTTGCGCATTAATTTGTAAAGCGATAGGCGCGAAAGGGTCAAGTTCGATCACGGGGCAAGTCAGATATATAAACACGTGGCGCGCGTGTGTTCTGGCTAGTTGTAGTCAGTAACATAACCGCAATTGTAGGGTAATTTGACAAAATCGTCCTTCGAGAACTTTTACGAAGTATTTCGCCACATCGCACTTAATTTTTTTGATTGTTTATTACTAATTTTTCGCACTGATATGATTGTTATTATTGATTTGCACTTCATTTTGCAGTTACAAATTCAGCTATCTTATGTAATTTTCAACCCGAAATATTTTTAAAAAGTTCTGTAATATATTAAAAAATTTTCGAAAATTATTTAATTTCATTTGCAGATTGTCACTATGGTGCGGACTTATAGGCAAAAAACTGAAATCGGCGTCAAGAGTACGCGAACCTCACTTTGAACGCTCACCATTCGTCCAAAAATGTAAAACGTGTCAAAAAACGAGGTTTTGGAGACACTTTTTTAGCCTCGACTTTCGAGACTTCCCAAAACCAGCTGAAAGTCTTAAAAAATCTGAAGAAATTCACAGACGCTCCTTAAGGTGTCTAGAATGCAACGCAGTTTTCAAAACGTCGAAATATCAAATTTTTTGCTAATTACAGACAGTTTTCCCCAAAATCTTATCTTGGGCAGAAATAATGATAGGGAGGTGGTTCATGGCTTAAACTGTGCAGTTTTACAACTTGATTGAAGTACACTTTAAAAAAATGAAATACGATCGATATTTCGCGAAATAATCATTCAAGAATATTGTACGATTTAAGCATTTAAGGTGAGTAGGCAGCGTAGAAAAAGTGTTAGAAAAAAAGTATCCATTTCACAACAATAGGTACCTCAGGAGGAAGGGGATACCGATTTTTCCTCTCCCAACTATTGACCTGTGGGTGAGCCGTTATCCCCTTCCTTCCGATGCATACACGCCTTAAGCCGTGAAATATTCTTAAAGGATTATTTCGCGAAATTTCGATCGTGTTTCATTTTTTTAAAGTGTACTTCAATCAAGTTGCAAAACTACACATTTTAAGCGATAAACCACCTTTCTATCATTATTTCTGCCCAAGATAAGATTTTGCGGAAAACTGTCTGTAATTAGTAAACAATTTGTTATTTCGAAATTTTGAAAACTGCGTTGCGTTCTAGACACCTTAAGGAGCGTCTGTGAATTTCTTCAGATTTTTTAAGGCTTCCAGCTGGTTTTGGTAAGGTAAAAATTTTTGTAGAACAACAATATACATGTTGTTCAACGCAGGAGACTTTAGGCTTTCACGTTCACCTGGCTAGAATTTTCTGCGATTTTTGTTGAACGGGTGGTGAGCGTTCAAAGTGAGGGTCGCGTACTTTTGACGCCGACTTTAATCGGGCTTCAACGAGCGTTGGAAGCATGAAAGCAGCATTATACGTCTTCATTTTTAACAGAAGAAAAGCAAAAATAAAAAAAATTGAAGAGCAAATCTGTGAAAAATATACCTCTTTCTGAAAAACGTAAAGAATAAAAAAATGAATTGGAAAAACGCAGGCATCATGATAATTAATCTTATGAAAATTTAATGAAATGATTTAACATGTGTAATTCATTTCAATCATAAAATAAACATTTATTAGAATATTTTATCCTCGTACAACTTTTATTACAGCAATAGTACAAGTATCAATTTAAACTAATCTATTACTAAATTGTGTTTGTACATTAATCAAACGAGACGCTAGAGTAAATTTTATTAAAAATTAGTTATTAAAAAGTATGTTAAAT
>JAAAKG020143759.1:0-11291 GCA_010014905.2 Druon quercuslanigerum
TATTTTTAAGGCAGATTTCCAATTGTTGTGTGGGGGGGGGCGGTAGTTTTACCTCCCCGCCCACAAAATTTAAGTTGTGGGGAGGGGAGGGGGGGGGGGGGGGGGGGGTGGAACCGAGAATTTATCCAAATTGTAAAATTTGAAATTCAAAGAAAAGCTAGTTTTATTAATGCTTTTAAAAGTTAATAATTTTAAATTTTAAATTTAAATCAGATCAGAAACCGAGAAAAAAAAACTTTTTTGATATTTTTGGACAGTTTTAATGGAATTATTGTTATATTTTAAAAACTCAAAAAATTTGCTTTTTATACAAATAATTTCAGTATTAATGAACTAAACCGGAACTTTGATCAAATTTATCTTTAAAAAGTTGCCGAATTTCAATTACCAAGCTCGAAAGATTCAAAATAAATATTTTTGGATTTAAAGTGCTCAAATTTGTACATTTTCAATATTACAAAATTTGAGTTTCAAGGCTTTCAACACCTTAATTTAAGAATTTTTATTTTTTTCATCAAACAATCCCGTTGGACACAAAAATAATAACAAAAACATGAATTTTAAACTTCTTACTAAAAAAATAAAAAATATTATCAACTGATTAAGAGAGGTGCTACATAATAAAATACTAGTAATTCGATCGGGACATTTTCTTTTTTCTAGTAGAATAGATTATAAGAACTGATTTTATAAAATAGAAAAAGCTTCCGAAAAGTTTTTTTATTTTCAGATAATTTATTAAGATTTATATTGGCAGATATGGATTACCAACTGATTTACGGCTGACGCTTCATAAATATTATATAGCTCTTTACTAAAGGGCTCAAGGAATCATAAATTGCTTAATATCCAGTACGCTCACATTTACGACAGTCAGAAACTCAAAATGAAATTCATTATCAAGTGGACTCAGCAAAATATGAGCCATCTTTGTGGTAAAATTTAATAGGCCGGTCAAATTCTGTCAGGGCACTACATCCAAAAGGGAGATTAACTTACACCTAAAATTTTAAGTGCTAGAATATTGTGCGCGTTGTGAGCTTAGTAATTACCTTTTTTTTTTAAAAAAAAAGGTTTCTTTCATAACATTTTATTATTGATTTAAGAGAAATTTTCAGTAAATTTAATATGAATTACACCATTTTTCCTACTCACTAACAATTCATTAAAATTTACGCATTAATTCTTTTATATACAAAATCTGAGTGCGAGTTTCCAATTACCATCCAGGTCCAATATAAGCCGATCCGGTTTTGTAATACCCAAAACTGCCGGTAGTGGATGTTTCTTAGAGGCAGGAAGAGAGACGGTTGCAACT
The DNA here is from genome assembly GCA_010014905.2 of Druon quercuslanigerum. Lineage (NCBI taxonomy): Eukaryota > Metazoa > Arthropoda > Insecta > Hymenoptera > Cynipidae > Druon > Druon quercuslanigerum. The sequence continues at coordinate 1,319 of JAAAKG020143759.1, forward strand.
CTCGTCTCGGAAGGGGCGCAATGCGCGAGTACTCTGTCGAGGATATTGCGCAATATTATGCATTCCAATTGGAAACGTTTCAGGCAGCCCTCACTGTTTACGTTTCTTCCATTCTTTCGTTGTCAAAACTATTTTCTGTATAATTTTTGTTTACAAAATTAATTTTCAAAATTTTAGTGAGCAGCAATACTTTTATAATAAATTAGATATATTTACTGCCCTTCCTTTAATATTTTTAAAAAATGAGGCCTCGGAGTCAGTTAAAAATAAAAAATAGTTTAAACAGTGTCAAAATTTTGAAAAAATAGTTTCAAAGTAGTCTTACAAAATTTTTGAATTATTAATCTTATGTGTAGTCTAAATTTAAAAGTGTTCAGTCTGAAATAAAAAAGTGTGCAATGGAAAATTAACTTTTTTTCTGAGAAAAATTTCTTTCCATCGGTTTTTTATTTTATTCGCCTTTAATGGTTAAAAATTTTATTATCTGGAACAAAATTGAATTATTTTCTTATAAATTTATCAATTTAAAAAAAAATCATATATTTTGGTTAAAGGAGGAACGGTTTTGTCAAAAAATCGCATTTTCAGCTTAAAAATTCGACAAATTAGTTCACATTTAAAAAAAAAAATTTTTAATTTAAATATTTTAAAAATCCAAGTCTCACATTAATATTAAATCTTTTTTGGTTTAGAATTCAACTATATAGGGTTATAAAAAATTTTATTCGAAAATTCAACATTTTTATACAAATTCACCTTTTTTGATAGAAAATTAATCTTGCGTCTTAAAAATTCGTCCTTTTTTTAGAAACTTGGTTTTCAGGGTTGCAAATGCTACTTTTTGTTTCAAAATGTATGTATTTTTTTGAGAATTAAATCTTTTTTGTAGAAAATTAATCTTCTGTTTTGAAATTTTTTTGTTTGTTGTTAAAAATGTCACTAATTGGTTCCAAATTAATTATTTTGTAAAAACCATTTAATTTTTTTGGTAGAAAATTAATTTTTTTTGAGAACTTAACTATTCAGTTGAAAATTTATTTTATTTACTCAAAAACTTATTTATCTAACTGAAAATATAACTATTCCATTTTTTGTTGAAAATGTATCTTTTTATATGAAAATGCATATAGTTTCTAAAAAATTAGTCTTTTTTGTTAAAAAATTAACCTTCTTGGTTAAAAATTCATGTTCTTTCTTTAAAATTATTTTTGATTTTGGTAGAAAATTATTCTTTTTTGGTTAAATTTATATTTTTTAGTTGAAAATTAGTTTTTTTTATTACTAAAAGGTAATTTTGTAAACTAAAAATTCAACTATTCAAAATTTCTTCTAAATTTTTTTGATGGACATTTAATCGTTTTGGTAGAAAATTTAACTATTTCGTTGAAACTTTACTTTATTTGCTGAAAAACTTACTTCTCTTACTGAAAATTAAACTATTCTATTTTTTGTTAAAAATGTACATTTTTTAGTTCATTTTGAAATTTGTCTTTTTTTTTGTAGAAAGTTAATATTTTAGATCCAAAATCAAACTTCTTTCTAACTCATTCATGTTTGTGATTCGAGATGTAAAATTTTAGTTAAAAGTTAATTTTTCAAATAAAAAATTTAACCAATTTTATTGAAAATTAGTTATTTTTTTGCATTGATGAAACTTCAAGCTAAAAGACGAATTTTCTCTACAATAATTGAATTTTTAAACAAAAAATATGACTTTTCAGCAAAAAAATAATTTCCCACGAAACTGGTGCATTTTTACCTAGCTGGAATGAAATTTCAGACCCAGAACATTATTTATTTACCAAAAAAGAAGAATCTTGAACTCAAGCAGATCAATTTTAAAAATAGGATTTTTTTAATAAATAGTTGAAATTTCAATTAAAGTGATGAATTTTCAACTAAAAACATAAATCTTAAAGAATCAAACAAAATTTTTAAGAAACAGATTGAACCAAATATTTTAAACAAATTTTTAATATTTCATTTGATTTTTCACCATCAAAATATGAATTTTTAAACCATAAATAAGTTTCTTCATAACAAATTGAATTTTTAATCCAAAAAGACAAATTTTCAACCAAAATGGATGACTTTTTAACAAAATTATTAAATTCTCTACCAAACAGTTTCATTTTTTCCAAAACAGATAACATTTTTCTCAAATCAAATGAATTTTTGTTTAAAATAAAACTGTTCAAATAGTTGAATTTTTAGTTAAAAAAATTCCAGTATATTTGTCAATGTGAAAATATTAGTTTTTAAACAAAAAAGAATTTTATAAGAAAAAAATTACATTTTTAATCCAAAAGACGAATTTTTTTAACCAAAAACTATGACTTGTAAAAAATTAGATGAATTCCCTAACAAATAGTTGCAACTTTATCCATGAGAAATAAAACTTGTAATAAAACAGAGGAATTTTCTATAAAAAACGCTAAATTTTCTTTTTAAAGTTGAATTTTTAATCAAATATTTGCATTTTTATTCATGAAAGATTAAATTTCTCTTTAAACATATGGATTTCAATTAAAAAGAAAAAAAAACAAATTTAAAAATAATAGTTGTATTTTTATTCAGAAATTATTTTAGTTTTCCTTTCAACCCCAAAATATTAAATTTAAATAAAAACTAAATTCTCTTCGAATTAGTTCAATTTTTAATAAAGCAGCAGAATTTTCAACAAAAAAGTATGACTTTTAAAAAAAATTATTAAATCATCTACCAAACTGTTTCATTGTTTTTTAACAGATAGAATTTTTCTTAAAACATATGAATTTTTATTTAAAATAAAACTGTTCAAATAGTTGAATTTTCATTCAAAAAAGATTCCAGTAGATTTTCAAGGTCAAAAGATAAATTTGTAAACAAAAAAGCAGTTTATAAGAAAAAAAATTGCATTTTTAATCCAAAAGACGAATTTTTTTAACCAAAAAGGATGACTTGTAAAAAATTAGTTAAATTCTCTAACAAATAGTTGCAGTTTTATCCATAAGAGATAAAATTTGTACTTAAACAGAGGAATTTTGTATAAAAAACGACAAATTTTCTTTTTCAACTTAATTTTCAATCAAATAGTTACATTTTTATTGAATAATAATGAAATTTCTCTTTAAACAGATAGATTTCAATTTAGAAAAAAAAGCAAATTAAAAAAAAATAGTTGTATTTTTATCCAGAAAGGATTTTAATTCTCCTTTCAACCACAAAATATCAAATTTAATTAAAAAATAATTTTTCTTCGAAATAGTTCAATTTTCAATAAAACAGCAAAATTTGTAACCAAATGTTGCATTTCTATGCAAAAAATATGTAATTTCTGCTAATGCAGGTGAATTTTAAAATCAGTTAAATTCTTAAACGAACGGTTGAATTTTATTTAAAAAATATGAAATTTCTTCTAAAATCGATGAATTGCGGAAAGAAAACCTTAAAAAAAAGTTAAATTTTTATCCAAAGAAGATTCCAGTTCACTTTCGTATACCAAAAGAAGAATTGTAAACAATAAATTAATTTTTTATTAAATAGACGAATTGTTAACCAAAAGTATGACTTTTTAACAAAATTATTGAATTCTCTACCAAACAGTTGCATTTTTCCAAGAAAAATGAAAATTCTACTAAAACAGGTGAACTATTAAATCAAAAAGACAAGGTTTCAAAAAAGATTCGAATTTTTATCCAAGAAGATTTTCATTGACTTTTCAACACAAAAATACTAATTTTAAACAAAAAGTAAATTTTCTAGGACAGTTGAATTTTCAACAAAATAGCTACATTTTTATTAAAAAAACTGAAATATATTTATTAAAAAACATAGATTCTTAAATCAAAGAGATTCTTAAATCAAAAATATTTTTTATCTGAAAAGACGAATTTTTACAAAATATTTGAATTTGTGACCAAAAAGGATGTCTTCATGAAAATAGTTAAATTTTTGAACAAATAATAAAATTCATAACTAAAAAAAAGAACTTCAGGTGAAAGTCTTTGCAAATTTGCAAAAATTTAGTACATGAGAGAACTACCCCCTCCCCCCTTCGGTAACAACTCTTTAAAAAAACCAGCTCTTGATGCGAGGTATCGTGAAGACGATTTTTCAAGAAAGAAGAAAAGATCTTCTTTGAAATATGTAATCTAAATTTGTTTTCAAACGACCTGGATTTTTTTCGAATATAATAGTACTTCTTTTTGCCATGAAATTTTGTCCATTTCGTTGTCCTAACTTAAGGGTGGTTTATTTAGAAAAATCTTTTTCTCGAACAGACTAGCGTGACTGGAGTTTCCACCTGCTTTGTTTTATCGTAATCCTTTTCCTTTGTCCAACGGGATAAATTGAGAAATTCAGAGAACACCCCCTATTGTTTGGGTAGGTGGTGATGCAAGAGATGCAGCTTGTAGCGAGTTCATTTGGTATGCAAGAGTTACCACTCCACCAGCCACAGCTAATACAATCTTTTGTGAGCATATCGCCCAGCGTCTACGTCTGACCGCACGTAGACTTTATCTACTTGAGCGCTCATCTCGTACGCATTGTTTATTTAGTTAGGGGCCGTACTTAAAATACGTAACGGCCTAGAGCCCCCCCCCCCCCTAGGACCCCTCCTCCCACCTGTAACGAAACGTAACAAAACATTCCCCCCCTCCTCATATTACTCTACGTAATTTTTAGTTTCCGAAAACGTTTTGCTAGTTATTTTTAGTAGAATTGGACAAGGTGTTCGAGAACTTAATTTTCAAAATTCCCTGTCTTTTCCTTGACTAATTTTTTATTTTCCTTGATTAGTAACATTTAAATACTGTTGTTTTAATCTTGTAATAATTTGACCATAGATATTTTATAAACGGAACAAAAAAAATATTTTAAATACAAGTTTGAAATGTTTAAATTTGGTCATTTATTTTAAGCAAATAATATATTTCCTACTGTAAAAGATGGTTTTTAAATAAATTATTTGCAACTGTAACAAAATAATTAAATTTTCAATATAAAAATCTGAAATTTATACAAAAAAAAAGAATTTTAAACCCAAAAAGACGAACTTTCTACAAATAAAGATTCTTCTCTCTGGAAATAAATAAAATTTGATCTAAATTGTTCAGCCTTCAAGCCAAAAGAGCAATTTTCTCTAAGATAATTGAATTTTTACACCAAAAATATGACTTTCTAGCAAAAAGTTAATTTTCCACCGAAATGATGCCTTTTTTAAAACAGTTAAAATATTAAATTTAAAACAAAAAAGGCTTGTCCACTAAACAGTTAAATTTTCAACCAAAGAGACAAGCCTTCAAATAAAAAAATAGTCTGCGGTACCGCGGTTGTAGGAAAAATGTCCGGTGATGCACGGTGGAATGATGAAATTCAGGCTGAACAAAAAGCAAAGCAAGAAGGGTACAGGAGAACTTTCAACATGGCAGGTCTTAGCGATGAGGAAAGAAATAGACGTAAAAATAATTACAGACGCAAAAAGAGGATACTCAAGCGATTAATTAAAGAAAGTAAAGATAAAATAAGAGCAGAAGAAGAGAAGAAAATAGAAAACGACTTTGAAGGATGAAAGAAACTGCTTTATAAAGCAATGAAGGGAAATAAAAGTACAGAAGTAGGCAACATGAGAAATAGTAAAAGGGACATGCAATATGAGGCAGGCAGGTTTATAGACACTTTGAGAGACTATTTTAAGGACTCTACGGAGAAAAAGAAGGGGAATGGCTTAATGGTGTAATAATAAAAATAATAATATTTGTAACAATGTAGTTTAAGTTTTACCCACGTCGTCAAATTGTAAATTGCAACAAGTTAATTTTCAACGAAATAGTTCAACTTTCAACGATGAAGCTGAATTTTCAACTGAAAACAACAACTATTTTAAACAAAATAGTTGAATACTAAAGCAAAGAACCATAATTTTTATCGAAAAAGTGGCATTTAAAAAAATGAAATTTCTACTAAAAGAGATGAATTTTGTAAACAAAAAAATAGTTGAATTTTCTGTAAAAAAAGTTTTCAGTTGACTTTTCATGTTCAAAATATGAATGTTTAAACAGGAAATAAGTTTCTACGAAAAAAATTGAACTTTCGGTCCAAAAAGACGAATTTTTATTCAAAACAGATCACTTTTGGACAAAATTGTTGAATTCACTATCAAATTGTTGCATTTTTATCCAAAAAAGATTAACTTTCTCTTAAGTCAAATGAAGTATTATTTTTAAAAAATAGTTGAATTTTCATCCAAAAAAGATTTCAGTTCACTTATCGCGATCAAAATATGAATTATTTAACAAACAATAAGTTTTAACAAAAAAAAAATAGAATTTTCAATTTGAAAAGGCAAACGTTTTCAACCAAAAAGGATGGATTTTTAATCAAACATTTGAATTTTAAACTAAATAGTTGTATTTTTGTCCATGAAAGGTGAAATTTTTACTAAAACAGAGAAATTTTTAATACAAAACGACAAATTTTTTTTAAGATGAACTTTTATCATAAAAAGGTTTCATTTAATTTTTTAACAGCAAAATATAAATTTTAAACAAAAAGTAAATTTTCTATGAAATAGTTAACTTTTGAACAAAAAAGTAGAATTTTCAACTGAGTAGTATGGCTTTTTAAAAAAATAGTTTAATTTTCAACCAAACAATTGAATTCTTATTCAAGAAAGATGTAATTTCTGCTAAAGCAGGGGAATTTTAAAATCAAAAAGGCAAATTATCAAGAAGAGTTGAATTTTTATCGGAAAAAATTTCAATTTACTTTTTCCCACAAAAATACGAATTTTAACGAAAAAGTACATTTTTTAGGAAACAGTTGAATTTTTAAGAAAAAAGTTGCATTTTTATCCACGAAAGATGCTTTATTTCTGCTTAAAAGGATGATGGAAAAAAATAGTTTTCATCCAAAAAAAGATTTGACTTGACCACCGAATAATGAAATTTATGTCTAAAAAGATTATCTGCAAGAGAAATCCCCCCCCCCCCCCGATCTTTGATCACCTTTGACCAACGAAATTTTAGGGTGGTGGCAAAACTTATTTTTATCTAATGAATATTTGAAAGATTTTATTACAATTAAAATATTTTAAGGAACAGGGAAAAAATCCGCTTCAGTCAGGAATTGAACCGAGAACCTCACTACACATGAGCGGAACCTTAACTGATTACGCCACCGAAGCCTTAGCAGACATTTTCTTTTTCTCCACTCTCTAAACCTGGATTAGTAAAAATTCAACTAATCAAATCAATACTAAGGATACCAACAGATTTATCAGTTATTTTTTTAATTTTATAGCCTGAAATATGTGGGTACTATATTATATTAAATTAAATTACAAATACTCTAAATTCCTAAAATTTTAGGTAAAAATATTGCAATTTTAACAAAAGATATGAGTTTTTAAGTAAAGAGTCGAATTTTTAACCAAAAAGATATTTTTTTAACACAAATTATAAATCTTCAACCAAAAAGATTAATTTTCTTTAAAAATACCATTTTTCAACACAATGTAAAAACTTTTGAACGAACAGTTTAATTTTCAACTAAAGGGTATAAAGTTTGAAGCAATAGTGGAACTGTCAACTAAGCATACCAAGAATGTAAAATATAAATGTTTATTTAAAAAAGTTAATTTTTTTGTAATAGAAATAATTTTCAACAAAGTAGTTAATTTTTTCACTGAAGAAATAAATTATGAATTAAAAAATAAATGTATTTTCAACAAATTAATTTAATTTTCAATTAAAAGAGATGAATTTTAAAACTGACCCGAAAATAAGGTTTTTCAAGAAGAATGTTAATTTTTAACTAAACATTTGAACTTCAAAACAAAAAAAATTTCATTTTTCACAAAATTGTTAAATTTTCAAGCCAAAAAGAGAAATATTCTTCAGAATACATAAATTTTCAACTAAAAAATGTCAATATTCAACCAAAACTTAAATACCGATATATTTATAGTTAGAAAAGTTAATTTTTTAATTAGAAATTTTTCTAGCCAAATAATAAAAATTCCTGAAAAAAACAAGAATCCAACGAACAAATTTGTTCATATTTTTTTTGCCTTGATAAGTACCGAAACGTTGGTAATATTATTTTATTTTTTTTTATTTTATATTTTCTTTTATTGTAATTTGATGATAATAAAACTAAAAAATAGGAAAGAAAGAAAAAGATAAGGAAGGAAATGTGGTTGGTTGGCCTTCTCATTTTTCTTTCCTCTTTTTTCTTTTCGATTGACATTTTTTATTTTTATTTTATTCTTTGAGATTACAATAGGACATTTTTTTTTGTTATGGTCCCAATTTGCTCCTTGGATTCTAGTTTTTTTCAGGAGTTAAACAGAATGTTTAATTTCAATTTTAACCTAATTTAAATTTCTTAAATTTTAATTTAGCACAATAGGTAGACTTTCCACCAAATAGTTGAATTTTAAACTGAATAGAGCAATTTTTAATAAAGTAGTTGTATTTTGAAGCAAAAAATATAATTGTCAATCAAAAATAGAATAGTTAATTTTGCAATCAAAATAAGAATGTATAACAAAAAAAATTTCAACAAAATCGTTACATTTTTAAATCAAGTGATAAATTAAAAAAAGGTCAATCTTCAACTAAAATATTTTGAACCAAAAAGATAAATTTTTGAGCCGGCAGATAAATTTTTCCACCAAATAATGAGTGTATAACTTGGAATTTTTTGTTCAATATTTGAAAATATTTAAAACTCCTTGAAATTCCTTAAAATTATTAAAATTAATTGACAATTCCTTGGAATTTTTTTAATGCCCTGAAAATTTAAACATTCTTTGAAAATTTTTGAAACGTCTTAAGACTTTTTAAAGCTCTTAAAAATTTTCTTTGATCTTTAAAAATTCCGTGAAATTGACCATGTCCTTTGAAATCTTATTAAATTACTAAAACAATAAAAAGTTCCTAAGGATTTTCTAAAATACTCTGAAATATTTAAAATTTTCTAAACTTTTGAAATCCCTTGAGATTTTTTAAATCTGATTAAAATGTCCTGGATTCTTTGAAAATATTCTCAAATGTTTTAACCTCTTTGAAACCCCCTAAAATTATTCAAATCAATTAAAAATGTCTTGGAATCTTTTAAAGTTTCCAAATTTGTTAAACCCTTGAAAATGCCTTGGATTCTTTTGAAATTCCTTAAAAAAATTTAAATACCTGATATCCCTTTAAATTACTGAAACAATCGAAAATCCCTTAGAATTTTCTAAAATATCCTGAAATGTTTTAAATACTTTCAAATGTTTGAAGGTCACTTGCAATTTTTTTAAACTTTTTAAAATTACTTGAAATTTTTTTAAATACACTAAAATCTCTAAAAAAATTTGAATCTCCTAAAATTATTAAAATAAACTGAAAATTCCTTGAAATCTTGTAAAATTTACTAAAAATTACAAAATCCTTGAAAAACTTTTGAAATTACTTGAAACTTTTTTAAACTCTTTAAAATACCTTGGATTCTATTAAAATTCCCAAAAATTGCTCAGTCCTTTAAATCACAATTAATTACTGAGAAAATTAAAACTTCCTTTAAATTTTTAAATCTTTAAGGGCCTTTGAAATGATTTAAAATATTTAAAAATGACTTGTAATTTTTAAAAATACCTCAAATTTTTCTTAGTTCTTCGAAATTCCTTTAAATTATTGAAATATATTAAAAAATTTCCTAGATCTGGTAAAGTAACAGAAAATATTTAAGATCACTTGAGAACCCTTGAAACTTTTTAAAGCATTGGAAAATTTCTTGTAATTTTTCAAAATATCATAAAATCTTTCAAATCCTCTGGAATCTCTTTAAATTATCAAAATGTATAAAAAATTTCTTGAAAACTTGTCAGGCACCCTAAAATATTTAAAAAATTTGTAAATGCCTTTAGATTTTTTAAAGCTTTTGTGACATTCTGGTTTTGCACGATGCAGAAGTTAGCCAAAGTTGCAATTTTAGTTTAGTAATT
>JAAAKG020143760.1:0-19679 GCA_010014905.2 Druon quercuslanigerum
AAACTAGTTTTTATTTTTTATTCAATAAAAACGCTACGACCAGTAGACAAAAAACAATCACCATCATTTTATTAATAGTCTTTTTAGTTGAAAATTAGTCCTTTCGGTTAATCATCGAGTTTCTTAACTTAAAACTTAATTATTTAAGTTCTGGTGGACAATTCATATTTTTTAGTAAAAATTATTTTTTTAAAGTTCAACTATTTCAGTTGAGGATTCATTCTTTTAATATAAAACTCATTTTTTGGTTTAAAATCTAACTATTCCAGTTAGGGTTTCATAATTTTAGTTGAATATTTATCAGTTAAGATAAAAATGATTTTTTTTCTTACTAAATTTTTTTCTAAATCAAAATTCAACTTTTTCGTTAAAATGCATGTATTTTGTCGAAAAATTGTATTTTTTGGTAGAAAATTAATTTTATTGTTTAAAAATACATCTTTTTGGTTAAAAGTTCAAGTATTTCGCTTAAATATTCATATTTTTAGTTGAAAATTCATCTTTTTGATTTAAAATTCCACTATTCCAGTTGAATGCACATGATTTAAAATAAATGTTTGCGACAAATATGAATATGTTACTTGACCGGAAAAATTGAAAAACTTGACCTAGAAAAGAAGGAAAATGACCGGAAAATTTTTTATCGGCAGTCGAATTGCCACCCTGCTCTAGAAAAGGAGACAGATATCTGATTGCGAGTCTGTACGAAATATTCACAAATCTGTATCGAGCAACGAAAGTTAATAAACCAAATGTGACAAGGAAAAATGGTAGAACTCTTGTATTTTGGTATCGTATTTTATTTATCATTTTATCTTACGTTTCTATTAAACTAGTATGAATTACTTTTTTATATATTTACAGTTCTCCAGTGAAAAGAGCGAGGCACTAACTGAAAAAATAAGTCGAGTGCTGGACCTTTTCGAGATCAAAAGTTCCTTTTGTCGGCACACGAGCCAAGACTTTGTTCAGATTTTCACGCATTTCCAAGAATTTTACGGTTTCGCTTTTGTCCAGTTCCCTGAAAAAAGTAACAGAAATGATTAGCAATTATGGTACTAATTATGATCAGCGGTGTTTGTTAATGAGGATACTATGTTTTACTAACTCTTTGGAAAAGGCGTATTTATCCAGCAAGTATTTAGAAAGATTTTCGAGAATCGGTTCCGAATGTAGGGCGATGAACTGCTTTCGACAAATCTGCAAAGTGAAGAAAAAAAAATTCAGGAAGGAAACAATACGCATCAAATTATCTAGGTATACATCGAGGGATTAAGCATCAAGAATTCAAACAGATTTTTTTTTAATTCACTCACTCGCGAAAACGTAGTGAATTACAGCTCAATTTATTTGATTTGTTGAAAAGAATTCAAGGAAATTCAGAAGAATTAAGAAGGGAATTGAAAATAATTAAATGTAATGCAAAATAATAGACAAATTAAAGATTTCATAAGGTTTTAACTATTACAGCTGACATATAGTTCATTTAATTGATTAAAATTTTGTTTTTTAGTTAATGGAAATTTAAAAAAATAAAAAAATATGAAGAATTAAAAGGAAAAAAGGAGACTTAATGAGAATTAAAAATAATTCAAAGGTATTCAAAAGAATTATGAAGAATTCAAAATCATTTTTACGAAATTAAAGAAAATTAAAAGAATTCATAACAGTTCGAAGAAATTCGCAAGAGTAACCTTCACAAAAATTCACTGGATTTCAGTTAAGTTTAAAAAGCCCCGAAAAACAAACCCATTTCAAAACGAATTTCAGCATATTTAAACATTTAAAGCCAATTCAAAAGAATTCCAAAAAGCAAGGACCAAAATTGAAAGCTACTAAAATTAGAATTCAACCAAATTAATGAGAATTAAGGTGTTTTAAGAATTTAAAAAACTCCTAAGAATTCACTCACGAATATTCAGTTGACTGCAGCTGAATTTATTTCATTGATTAAAAAGAATTTAAGGGAATTTATGCGAATTCAAATAAAAGTTGCAGCATATACAAAATAAATAAAAAGTACTGAAGAGAATCAAAGGGATTTTAAAATAATTCAAACTAGTTCAAAAGAAATCAAAAGCAAACAAATTAAAAAAAAACTTTTAACAGTTTGAAGTAATTTATGCCAATTCACAAGAATTCCAAAAAATGCAAACGATTTCATAAAAATTGGGAGGAATGAATAAGAATTTAACCAAATGAATGGAAATTTGAATGTTTTAAGAAGAATTCAAAATAACTCCTAAGAACTCACTCATTAAAATTCATTCTATTACAGCTGAATTTATTTGGTTAATTAAAAAGAATGTTAAGGAATTCATAAGAAGTACAATAATAATTTAAAGGGGTTTAAAAGAATTTTTTTTATCAGTAAAATTGTAATATAATTAAAAAGAATTCAAGCATATTCAAAATAATTTAAACAAACTGAAATAATCTCAGGGAATTCAAAATAATTTATAATAAATTAATCGAAATTGAAATCAAACACAGTTGAATTTTTCTACAAATCAGTTGCATTTTTGACCCCAAAATATGAATTTTTAACAAAAAAGTTACTTTTCAACCAAAATGTTGAACTATCTACCAAAAGAGTTGAATTTTTAACAAAATAAATGAATTAAACTTGAATATTCTACCTAAATAGATGAATTCCCAACGAAAAATGTAGTTGTTTATATTATTTTAACCAAAAAAGATTTCAATTTGAAATCAATAATACAGTCGAATGCAATAATAAAGACGATTTAAAAAAAGTAGCTCAGTATTCAACTAAACGAGATTAACTTTCTACCCATAACTGACACATAAACCTATCTTAATAGGAGACACACAGAACATAAAAAGTGACTTTAAAGTGACTAAAATTATTGTTCTAGTAACTAAAATCGGTAATTAAAATTCATAATCGATAAAAAGGAACTTAATTTCTAACGCAATATCTAAATTTTCAATCCAAAAGTTTAATTTTCTACTAAAGAAACTCAAAAAGATAAAAAAAATCAATTTTCGACAAAGAATGGAATATTTAAATTCTCAGTTACAAAATTAATCTTTAATGAAAGGAATACATTTTCAAACAAAATATTAATTTTTAAGAAAATTACATGTATTGTCGGTGAATTTGTCACGAAAATGATTAATATTCTACATACCACAAAAGACAAATTTTCAAGAAAATACAGAAATGTCTAACCAAATTGCTGAACTTTAAACTGAAGAATATATATATTAAACCAAACACGGAATAGTTAAATTTCCAGTTAAAAAATTAATTTACTCCAACAAAATTTTTAAAACTAAACTGTTAAATTTTAAACAAAACAAAAAAAAGCTTTTAAACTAAAATGATGAATTTTGAAACTAAAATATGAATTTTCAACAATTAAAAGTAGTTAAATCTTGAACCAAAAAAGTTTTTTCCTCCAAAAGTCAACTTTTAAAGTGTAATTCGTCATATCAGAGGATCAAGGTATAAAGATACATTCAAATTTTGAAAAGAACGAGCACAAATGAACCATTTATAGTACGTATCGATTTTAAAAACTATGATTTAAGTTTAAATAATGCAACGAAAATACATAAAAATTCTTATTTTTTATTTATTGTGAAAATACCATCTTGACTGTTATTTAACCATAAATCTACTTAATTGTGCTGATATTAAATATAAATTGACTTTCCTTACTGATGAACTTCAAAAATAAAATTAGGATATAAAAATATAATAATTTAATACATTTATTTGACAAATAAGTCCAGTAAACGTGATAAATGGAAGCTTATAGAAAATTCAAATCAAATTCAAATAGTCGAATTTAATTCTACTTTGACGAATAGTTAATCTGGAAACACTTTGTAAATCTTTTTTTAAATGTTTTTTAAGGTTTTTTAAATATTGAAAAAATATTCAAAGAATGGTTTTGGATAATTCAATACACGGCGAGACATATTTTCCTAAAAGAAAAATAATATGTTAATTTTTAAGAATTGTAAGTAAGTGCAAAAATTATGTTATTAATAATGAATTTACTGGAGTTTTTTGCTATAATAAAGAAACTTCTTTCTCGAATTATATCAAATTTTATATAAAATCCATTACAAAAATTTTGGAAAATGAACCGAGTTTTTTCTTTAAAAAAGGGTAATTAGTTTAAAAAAATAATTACACTATTCATCGTTCCCACGGTGCAGGGATGCGTCCAGAAACAATCGTGAACCGACATAAATGTGATACCAGCCTGTTCACACTGCAAACTTGTGAGCATCATGTGAGTTGAATCCAAAGAATGAACGAAATTCGGCGGAAAGGCGTTTTTCTGTTTCATAGCGTGCGGCCTCCTGTAAAAAATGGAAATATTTCATCATCATTGTGTCTCTATATCATAAAAATATCTTGCAGCTTGTCGCTTCCAAATTATTGCGACATAATGTGTTATGTATTATATATTTTTATTAATTAATTGAATTTAATTTTATTAATTTGCATTATTTATTAAATAAAGTCCTTTCGGACAAATATTTACAATTTTATTATGGATAAACATATACAACTCTTCTTTTATAATTTATCATAATTCAACTTTATCATCAAAACATATATTCTTATAGTTCAGGAATATTAACATTATTAATCAATCGGATTAGAGATGTTATATGATTAATAATAATTTTTATAATAATAAATTTGGGTTCACTCAATTGATTACTTTTTAGATTTGATAATAAATGATTTGTGTATTTTTACATTCTCATCAAATGTCCACGTTTTGAGACCTCCTGAATCCGAAAAACAGGTTTTTACGAATGTGTCTGTCGGTATGTATGTATGTCTGTCTGTCTGTTTGTTTCCACGATAAATTTTGAAAAAATTAATCTATTAGATTGCCCTTTGGTACACTCTTTTAAGGTCCTGAACTATAGGTCAAGTTCGTTAGCCAGCCATTTTGGATAAAAATTCAAAAAGTGAGCGCATTTTGAATATTTTTGAGACCACTTTTTTCAAAATTCAAAAATTCTCTACACGGATATTCATAGTATTCAAAAATTCGAACAATTTATCCTAATGACTTTTTAAAAAAACAACAATTATCAGAGTTATAGCATTTACAAAATTCCAAAAAACACAAGAAAACGAACATTTTAAGACAAATAACGCACGACATAAAAAAAGCCAGGAGAAGAAAAATGTTGCTTTTTGAATGCCCTATAGGACTGTTCTAACGACATTTTGAATTTTTTTGAAAAATCGAAAATTCCAATTTTGACAGCATAAAAGAATAATGGAAAAACCAAAAATTACACTTTTTCGGCCAAACTATAAAAAATACGGTAAAATATGATTAGAAAAAAGTGGTGCATTTGAAAAATATCCACAAATTTGTTATCAATTACTTTTTAATAGGGTGCGTAGTTGTCGCTTTAATTGTGAAAAACATCATTAACAGTCAAGAAAATCTGCCCGATGCCTTTTGCATTTTTTTAATGCTATTTTTTACGATTAAACCCATAAAAAGAACTATCAAAAAATCATTCGTAACAAATTAATTTTTACATTCTCATCCGAGAAGTTCAATAAAATTTTATCTTTCTAATTTTTGTCAAAATTCCATGTTTTGAGACCCCCTGAATCTGAAAAACAAGTTTTTAATCTCTGTATTTATTTATATCTGTATGCACGATAATAAATTAGGATTTAGAAAATTGTAATTTCTATCTTTATTAATAATAATTACATTATTTAAATTTCGCAGGAATTTTCATCGCCTCAAAAAGCAATAGAAAAAATATTATTCGCATTAAACAATTTCTAAATTCTTCTAGGTATAAAAACAACCACACACCTAGATACAAAGAAGATTAATAATAATAATGCAGTAAAATTTTGTTTCTAAATACAGTTTAACACTTTTTAGTTAAATTTTTAAATCAAAAAGATCAGTTTTGAACCTAAGAATGGATTTTTATCTAAAATGATGAATCTTCAACCAAAAATATAAATTTTTAACTAAATAGTTATTTAAATTTTCAACCCAAAAGATTAATTATCTACCAAAAAAAGACTCATTTTCAACAAAGTACATGTACATTAACGAATATAAAAAGAGTTTTATACGAAAATAGACAAATTTTCAAAAGAAGTACACGAATTTTTAACCAAAAAGAGGAATTAGTCACCAAGAAGCTTAAATACTCTCCTAAAAATTAAAATTTTCAATAAAATGCAGGACTTTTAAACCAAATATTTTAATTGTCAATTTAAAAAGATAAATTTTGAACCAAAAATGTACGAGTTAAATTTTCAATAAAAACAATTAATTTTCAACTAGAAAACATAATTTTAAACCAAACTATTATATTTTTAACAAAAAAAAAAAAGATTTGTAAACTAAAATGATAAATCGTCAACAAAATAAATGAATTTTCAACAAAGTAGTTCCACCTCCAACTAAGTAGTTGAATTTTCAATAAAAAAGGATGAATTGTCATCGAAAAACGCGATATTTTAACCAAAAAAGATTTTAATTTTCTACCAGAAATAGTTTAATTCAACCGAAAAAGATAAATTTTCAAAAAAATAGTTTTTTTTATTCAAAAGAATTATTTTTAAACCCAAATTAAAGGAATTCATTTTTTAGTTAAAACAATCCATTTTAAACTGTAAAAGATGAATTCACAACAAAATAATTAAATTTGTAATCCAAGAAATGAATTTACTACCAGAAAAAATACAGTTTCTATCAAATATACAAATTCCCAATTAAAAAAGATAAATTTACGTACAAAAACTAGAAGAGTTCAATTTGCAGTTAGAGAAGTATATTAAAAAAACGTTTCCAGCAAAAACTAGTTTTCAATTAAAAATATAAATTTTCAAGCAAAACTGAAAAAGTTACAGCTTCAGTTAAAAAAATTAATCTTCATTTAAAAAGAAACGAATTTTCAGCCAAAAAATTTAATGTTTAATCTAAGCCATGAATTTTTAACAAAAAATATTGATCTTCGAGCAAATAGTGGAAATTTAAACCCAAAAGATTAAATTTGTATTAAAAAAAGAATTTTAATCTAAATACTTTTTTCAATTAAAGAAATGAATTATTAACAAAAAATAGAATATTTAAATTTTCTACAAAAGAGAAAATTTTTTAATGAAAAAGATTACATTTCTATCAAAGAAGATAAGTTGTCCACAAAAAAATGGAATTTTGAAAGTAAATTTTCAACTGAAATGATAACTCTTCAATCTTTATGAATTTTCAAGTAAAAAGATAAATTTTCTAACAAAAAAGAAACGACATTTTAACAAAATAGTTAAGTTTTCAACCAAAGAAATTAATTTTGAACCTTGAAGATGAAGTTTAAACTAATGAGAGTACTCTTTTACTAAGAAAACGGATTTTCAACAAATAGTTAAATTTTTACCTAAAACAGATCAATTTTCCACTAAAAATAAAATAAATAAATTTTCAGAAAAAAAAACTTAATTTTCAATAAAAGAACAAGTAAATTTTAAACGGAATAATATAATTTTCAACCAAGAAGATTAAATTTCTATAAAAAAGTTACATTTTCGATAAAAAAAAATGGAACAGAAACATTTTCAGTTAAAAAAATTATTTCTAAATATGAAAAAACTAATTTTCAACTAAAAAGATGAATTTTCTACCAAAATAGACGATTTTAACAAAATCGCACGAATTTTCAACCAAATATTTGAATTTTTAGAGGAATTTTAAACCAAAAAGGATGAATTATCAACGAAAAACGTGATATTTCACATTTCAACAAAAAAAGATTTTAATTTAATATAAAAAATAGTTGTATTCAACTAAAAAATGATGAATATCTTTAACAACATAGTTTGAATTCTTAACCAAAAGACATTAATTTCCAACCAAATAGTTGCGATTTCTAACCACAATAATAAAATTAACTTCGACTTTAATTTCAGAAAGTTCCCTGACATTCCCTGACTTTCAGGAATTACCTAATCACTAGCAACTCTTTAGTTTAAAAAAGTATATGTTTATTTCACTCTAGAATATTTTTGTAAAAATATTTGTAGTAACTATGATATATATTTTTCTAAGCAATAAATTCTTTAAATTCTCATAAATCCCCTATGAATGCTCTGTTCGAGCTTAAATGCTAAGCATATTCTCGAAATCATTTGCTCAACATAAAGCCTTGAGCATTGAAAACCTCTAGACTCTCCACTTTTATTTAATACAGGGAATAATAAATGTAAAAGAAAACTTTTGACGAATAATAAATGAATGAAATCGAAATTCTTACTCGAAAGTATCCACCGCTGGATGATAATGTCCACCAGTAGATTGTGGTTTTGTGTACGGTTGAATAATCGGTAAACCCAAAGGTGTCACCCACTCAACACTTTTTCCTCTGACACCACAAATGACCTTCGCGCATTCTGTGAACCAATCCTGAATTTCCTTCGCACTCGTGAACATCGATCTCAAACTTTCGAAAGTTTTTTGAACCAGATATCCACTCGCTGGCCAGATTTTGTCATCAGGAAAGCCTTCAATGTCTACACCAACATAAAAGAAATTTATCAAAACTTGTGTCCAAATATTTCTTTACGGAAAAGTACATTTGTTCAGGGTGTCTAATCAAATACTGGAAAAAAATTCGTTGATCATTTCAGAGTTCTCTCCAGGTAGCTAAAGTTTTTGCCTGGTATAACTTTTCATAGTACGGAAGATTCAAATATTTTGCAATTTTCGTAATCCATTCGTAATATGTACACAGTTCCGCGAGTTTATTATAACTAATGTTTTTTTTCAGTTTCTAGGTATTAAATTAATATGTTTAATTTATAAAACATTGACAACTTATATGAGGAGATATTCTTTAATCTATTATAACCATCAAATAATTAAATAATACTAAAAACACAATTAATAATTTTTTTAATTTGTCCCTTAAAGTCCATGAATTTGAATAATAGTTCAAAGAAATTTCTATTTTATCTTCTTATATCTCAAAGTCGATGCATAATCAGGTACATTAAATATGAACGGATTCAAATTCCTAACTTTCCAATGATTTAACCAAATAATTGAATTTTCAATCAAATATATTAATTTTCTACAAAAAAACGATTTTTCAGCAAAAAAAATTAATTCGCAACCAAACACTTAAATTTTCAACTAAAATAGATCAATTTTTAATCAAATACATATGTTGTTGAGTTTTCCCTTCAAAAAATAGTTTTCAACCAAAAGCGGAATAGTTACATTTTCAGTTTAAAAAAATGATTTTTCACCAAAAAAAAAAACAACCAAAGTTCTGAATTTTCAATTAAAATTATGAATATTGAACTGGAATACTTGAATTTTTATCAAAAAACATGAGTTTTCAAATAATAATCACCATTTTAAACATATTAATTTTCACTAAACAGTTCCATTTTTAACAAAAAAAATGGATTTTCTAGCAAAAAAAACGTATTTTCAACAATCTACACCAATTTTCAAGCAAATAGAAAAATTTGAACTGAGAAGAATAATTTTCTAACAAAAAGACAAATTTTTAACAAAATACATCAATTTCCGATCAATAATTGGAATTTTCTACTAAAAAATTAGCTTTTCCACCAAAAATGGAATAGTTTAATTTCCAGTTTAAAAGATTAATTTTCCTCGAAGAACAAAATAAAGCTTTAAGAAAAGTGATGAATTTGAAATAAAATGATGAATATTTAATTAGAGAACCTAAATTCGCAACCAAAGAGGAAAAATTTCAAATAAGAAGATTAATTATCTACCAAAAGAGACGATTTTTCAACAAAACACGAATTTGCAAGAAATACTTGAATTTTCAAACAAAAAATGAATTTTCAAACAAGAACATTAATTCTCTATCAAACAAAATTTTTTTCAACGAAATACGTGAATTTTTAATGAAATAGTTAAATTTTGAACTAAAAATATCAATTGTTGACCAAAAATGGAATAATTAAATTTTCAGTTTGAAAAGTAATTTTCAACCCAAAAGATGAATTTTAATCGAAAAATGTAATAGTTGTAATAATAAAATACAATTTTCAATAAAATACTTGAATCCTCAACTTTAAGCATATTCATTTCTACTAGCAGTTTCATTTTTAAGAAAAAAATTAATTTTATAGAAAAAATTTTTTTTAACAAACTACATCAATTTTTAAGCAAACATTTCAATTTTGAATCAAAAGTATTAATGTTCTACCAGAAAATACATTTTAATAAAATACATCAATTTCCAACCAAACAGTGGAAAAAATAATTTTCAACCAAAAAGATGAATTTATAATAATTTTAACAATTTTGGTTGATATTCCAACCAAAAAAGATTAAAATTTGTAATATTTTATATTTAAAACAGTTACATTTAATAAAAAAAATACGAAATTTCAACCACACAGTTAAATCATTAACGAAAACAGATTAGTTTTCAACCAAACTATTCTATTTTAAACAGAAAATATTAAATTTCTATCTACAGAGATGAATTTTTTAATCAAAGACCAATTTCAAATAAGAGTTTAGTTTTCAACTAAGACAAATTTTCCAGTCAAGAAAAAAATTTCATCCAAAATTTTAAATCAAACAAAATTTATTTAAAAAAAAACTAAAATGCTGAAATAATTAAACTGCACAGTTATATTTTCAGATAAAAAAACCTAATTTTCAACCAACAAAAAATTAACTTACAAAAAAATAGCTACATTTTGAATAAACAAGATGCGTTTTCAACCAAGACGATCAATTTTCTACCAAAAACGAAGAATTTTCAACGAAAAAATATCATTTTTAAACCCAAAATTGAAGTTAAATTTTTATTTTAAAAAATTATGTTCAACCAAAGAGTTGAATTTTTAACTATAATGATGGAATATTCGATTGGAATATTTTCATTTTCATTTTTGAAAAAAATGTTAACAAACAAAAAATTATTTTAAAAAAATAGTAACATATTCGATCAAAATGTTGAATCTTCCACGGGAATAGATGAATTTTAAACAAAAAATATGAATTTCGATCTAAAACGATGAAGCCTTAACTAGAATAGTTGAATTTTGAACCAAACTGGGCAAATTTTCAAACAAAAATTAAATAATTAGATTTTTAGTTGAAAAAACAATGATCAGCCAAAGAAATTAATTTTTAACTAAAATGATGGAATATTCCATCGGAATTGTTACATTTTCACTTTAAAACATAAATTTTCAATATCATAGTTACATTTTAAAACAAAGTGATGAATGTTCGAGTAAAATTATAAACCTTTAACTGTTGCAGTTGCATTTTAAAGAAAGAAGATAAATTTTGAAATAAGAACACTAATTTTCTACCAAAAAGGTGATTTTTTTAAACAAAAGACATGAATTTTCAATGAAATAGTTAAATTTTCATCTAAAAAAGACATATTTTAAATTAAATAGTTGAATTTTGAACTAAAAAAGATAATTTTTCAACTTTCACGGTTTCCGGGAAGGGAAAAAAAGTTTACCTGAAAACGCACAAAAATCTGAATAAGAGGTTTTGTTACTTATTATTTTTAGAAACAAAATCCGTGAAAACGAAAATCCTAGCTGATCCTTTTATCGAAATACTAGACATTTTTATTAAAAAACATAAAATTTTCTTTTGTTTCGTTTCCATTATATAAATATAAAAAAGAAATAAAATTATATGTGTACACAATAGACAAATCTATTATACACATGCTTAATAACTTAATACCTTGCTATAAAACTTATTATCTCTATACATTTTTACAATAATCCTAAATATATCAAATTAATAATACAATAATTATATTGAAATCGTTGGAAACGGTTGCAGATGACTTTCAAAAAATTCTGATAAAATATTTGAATCTGAAATACGTTAAAAATGGCGATAAACTTCGATTCATTCTAATTATTTGAACTTTCAAAGCATTAAATAAAATAGTGGAATGCTGTTTTTGAACAAAAAAGATCGGTGAAAATTTACATTATCATATCTAAAGATTCAAAACAGTTTATTTATTTATATTGTTCATTGTTTTGTATTCCTGCATAGGCAATGAATAATAATATTTCAATAAAATGATCTACTAGGATTTTCGTTTTTACGGATTTTGTTTCTAAAAATAATAACTAAAAAAACCTGCTATCCAGATTTTGGTGTGTTTTTAGGTTAAATTTTTTTCCCTTCTCGGACATCGTGGCTTTTAACAGAAATGATGGAACATTCAATCGGAATTATTTAATTTTCAGTTTTGAAAACGAATTTGAACCAATAAAAAATTAATTTGAAAAAAATGGTTGCATTTTCAAACAAAATGATGTATTTTCAACTAAAATGATAAATCTTTAACAAGAAAAGATCAAGTTCAAACTAAAATAATGAATTTTTATCTAAAATAACGAATCTTTAACCAGAATAATTAAATTAACCAAAAAAGATTACTTTTCAACCAAAAATTGATACATTTTCAGTTTGAAAAAACAAATAAAAAAAATTGTAACAAAGAAAAAAAAACATATTTCAAAAAAATAGTTAACACAGTAATGTTAAGTTACTTTTACCATTCAAGAACGGAATTTAATCAATTAGTTAATCAATTTTATATTGCAATTAAAAAAAAAGCACGCTCTCTAAGAAATTCACACTTTTATTTGCTAAATGCAGACCTTTCAATTGCTTCGCAATTTGAAGTTTGGCACCGAATTTCGTCACTCCGTAGACTGTGGTCATAATCGTTTGTTTAATGACCTTCCTTTGAATATAACCTTCCAAAACTTGGGCGATTTCGACTCCATTTTCCGCATCGGATTTTCGAGTCTTCTCTACCTAAAAAAAAATATTTATATTATCTGGGTGGCACACAGTGGGCCAAAAAACATTTTTTTCAGGGCAAATTTTTCGTGAGCTTACAATTTTGATTCGATTTAATAGTTTTTTTTAAATTAAAATAAAAGTTCATTAAATTTCAAAGAGATTTTTGAAAGCCGATTTTTTCTTTTGTTTTTTTATTTAACACCAAAGTTAACATTGAAATGTTTTGTTGTTGCAATAAGCCTTCTAAATTTGTTTAAATTACTCATATTTATTTGAAGCTAAATCAAATTAGTATTATTAGCCATACAAAAAATATCCAGAAATTTTACAACATTTTAGAGAATTTGCTAATTTGTTTATTAACAAATTAATGAGTTCAAGTATTACTTCAACAATAATAATACTTGCAGACTTCAAGTCTCAATTTTTTGTTTTACAATATACGCAAAACAATGCTAAGTTACTATTTTTGAAAAATCCAAACAACAATTTTGATAAAAATTCTTAATTATTTAAGTACATCTGATTAAACAGATACAGATTGTCGTCAATTTTTAACCGACAGATTGCGTTTTAAAAAAATCAATTTTAAATCACACTTACTCAGATGACAATATTTGTTCATTGTTTAAATAAAATTGATAAATAAAGATTTTCGTCAATTTTTAACCCGTTTCCTCAAAATAACGTGTCAATGTATGTTGGAAATTTTTTTCTGAAATTACTTAAAGAATAAACAATTATTTTTGTTCAATAAGGTATCATAAGGGAAACTAATTTCAGTAAAAAAAATTTCAGTAATTTAATATTGATTCCGTTGATAAAAAAATATAAGCTAATACAGGGCTCAGATCGACTACAAAGCATAAAAAAGTCGCTATAGTCGAAATATATTCCACTTCCATTAAAATGGTTGAATTTTCAACTAAAGGATACGAATTTGCAACCCAAAGACGAATTTTTAACCAAATTTTTCAAGTTAAAAATTCGAACGGTTTAGAAAAATTAAGCATAAAACATTAATTTTTAGTAATGTAGTCGAATTAAAATAAATATAATAAATTTGATATAAACATTTGCATTTACAAGCAAATAACTGAACTTTTAACCAAATGGTCAATTTTTTAAATAAAAAAGAATAAATTAAACCAAATAGTGGAACTTCCGGACCACAAAGACGATTTAAAAAAAAGCAAAAGATCGATTTTCAATCGATAAGGGCGAATTATCTTTTCGAGTTTTCAAAACAACTTTTAAATTTTCGACCAAAAAATATGAATTCGTAATCCAAATTATAATAGAATTTGCAATTAAAAAGAATGATCAATACAAAAATGAATTCTCAACCAAAAAAGATAATTTTTTAACAAAATAGTGGAATTTTCAACAAGGTAATTAAATTTTCAGCTACCAACCATTTTCAGTCGATAAAGACAAAAATTTTCTATCAAAATGTTGAATTTTATTACTGAAAATACGAATTTTCTACGAAACAGTTGAATTTTCAAATCAAAATGATTAATTTTTAATCAAAAATATTAATCTTCAACCAATAGTTAATAGTTAACTTTTAACCAAAATGATGAATTTTCAACATAATAGTGGAATTTTCAACAAAGTAATAAAATTTTCAACTACGAAAGGTTTTTTCAGTCCATAAAGAACAATATTTTTATTCGAAATGTTGAATTTTATTGCCAAAAATGCGAACTTTTTACGAAACAGTTCGATTTTCAAATCAAAAATAGTAAATTTTAACCAAAATGATAAATTTTTTAACAAAAAATATTAATTTCCAACCAATAGTTGAATTTTCGACCAAAAAGATGAATTTTCATGCAAAAAAATGAATTTTTTATAAGATAATAAAATATGCAACCTCTCAGTTAATTTTCAGTGAAGAATAATTAGTATAAGATATCCACAAAAAAAAAATTCTACCCAAAATGCAAACTTTAAAAAAAATTAAATTTTTGATCATAAAAGATGACTCTCTAACAAAAGAATTAAATTTTAAACTAATCAGTTAAATATTTAACAAACAAAAAATGATTGTTTAACTATTCAGTTCTTATTTTAGCGAGAAAAAGGGGAGTTCTTTAAAAGGGAAAAACAAGGGAATAGGGGAAAGAGCGTCAAGTATTTAATTGAATTTGAAAGTAGTCAATTTTAAATGTTTTCGGCTTAAAAAATTCCAATTAAAACTTCGAATTCAGATTCATGCAATTTTTAATTGCTAAATTTCAAATACCATTAATTAAAAATGTTCTAAGTCTAAAGCTTTAATGAGGAATTATTTAATTGCTAATATTCTCAACTAAACTGATAACATTTGTCGTAGTTTTGAATTTGAATTTAAAAAGTTTAATTGTCATTAAAATGTAAACAATTGAAAATTGACGAAAACCTCTTTCTGTATATCAAATTTATTTTAAAAAAAATTAAGGATATGTTTCTCTTTATTAAGCGTATTTACGAAATTAAAACTACTTTGAATTTTATATTTTTACAAAAATATGAGCAGCTTAAACAACATTTAAAAAACTTAAGAAGGACAAAAGTCTTAAATATATATTTTTTTATACTCACGAGAACAACAACATCGCCGTAAACATCGTGAGGTTTATCAAACGGGTATAAATTAACACTCTCGGCTCCGATTTGATCGCGTCCAAGTGCCGCGTAATGTTGCAGCCCATTACAACTTCCGTCTTGATGAACCGGAAATCCGGTCATATATTCCGTCGGATTTGGAGATTTTATGGCTTTCGAAATTTCCATACAAGCCGCCAAGGTTTGCCAAGGTTCGTCGGAAGTCGACCACCACATTTTTCCCTGCAATATTTACATTTAACAATTGCAATCTAAATAAATATTTGACGGGTCTTTATAGTTTCTTACATTTGCAGGGTGTCTAATCATGGAAAACAAATCCCAGGCAATTCTTGAGTTTTTTTTTAAAGCTCATTAATTAGAATAATAATTCAAACAAATGTCTATTTTATTTTCTCATACTTAAAATTTAGTGCATAACAACTGCAAATCTCGACCTTTTCAATTGAAAATATTGCAATGCAAGACAAACATTTTTAAACAAATAGTTATGTTGAAAACAAAATTCTAGTAAAAAAATAAGATTTTTCAACAAAAAAAGTATTCTCAACTGAAATATACTAAAATATAAATAAAAATATACAAAAATATAATAAACTAAAATATATCAATTTTCAACCAAATAGTTAAATTTGCAACTATGAAATAGTTAAAATTTAAGTTTAAAAAATCAATTTTTAATTAAAATTTTTTTGTTTTTTTGAGAAATTATTGTCAACAAAAAATTGAAGCTAAATTTTTGGTTGACCCAAAGAGATGAATTTTCAGAAAAATAATTACATTTACAAAAAAAATCATAAATCTTTAACTGGAATAGTTAAATTTTAAAACAAGAAAATGAATTTTCAACGAAAAAGATAAATTTTTTAACGAAAAACATTTTTCAAAAAAGAACGAATAAACCAAATATTTGAATTTTAAACTTAAAAAGCTCAATTTATTAAAAATAGTTGAATTTCAAGCTAACAAAGATCAATTTTTATTCAGTTTCGAACCAAAAAGTTGAATTTGTAAAAAACGATCTTAACTTTAAACCAAAAAATAAATCTTCAAACAAGAAAATTAATTTTCTAGCAAAAATATTATTTCCAACAAACTACATAAATTTTTAAATAAAAAAGATAAATTGTCAACAAAAAATTAAGGTTAAAACAAGGAGATGAAGTTTCAGAAAAATAGTTACATTTTCAAACAGTCATGAATCTTCAACTGGAATAGTTGAAACAAGAAAATTAATTTTCAACCAAAAATATGAATTTTCAACCACAAAGATAAATTTTTTTACGAAAAAGATTTTTTTAAAATAATTAATGAACCAAGTATTTGAATTTTCAACTTAAAAAGACCAATTCTAAACAAATAGTTGAATTTCGAACTAAAAAAAATCAATTTAATTTAGTTTTAAACCAAAAAGGTGAAGTTTTGGCAAAATATTTTAACTTTAAACCAAGTGTTTTCATTTTTAATCACAAAGATTAATTTTAAGCTAAAATGATCAATATGTAATTGGAATACTTGAATTTTCAACCCAAAAAAATGAATTTTCAAACAAGAAGATTAATTTTATATCCAAAATATGAATTTTCAACAAAAAAAAAAAGATAAAATGTCATACAAAAACTGAATAGTAAAAGTTTTAGTTAAAAAAAAAAAAAAAGTGAACCAATGAAAAATAGTTTAGAAAAAGGAAAAAAAAAATACACTTTCAGAAAAATAGTTACATTTTCAAACAAAGTCATTAATTTTCAACTGGAATATTTAAATTTTCAACAAAAAAGATGAATTTTCTAATAAAAAATAAGCTTTTCCTACAAAATAATGAATTATAAATCAAATATAGGAATTTTCAACTGAAAAAGACCAATTTTGAATCAAATCGTTTAATTTCGAACTAAAAAGGATCAGTTTTCATTATTTTTTAAACCAAAAAGGTGAATTTTTAACAAAAAATTTAAACTTTAAACCAAGTGTTTTAATTTTCAATCAAAAAGGTAAATTTCAAGCTAAAATAATAAATATTTAATTGGAATATTTGAATTTTTAATAAAAAAAAAATGAATTTTCAAACAAGATCAATTTTCTACCAAAAAAGAGAATTTTTCAACCAAACTACATTAATTTGCATATTAAAAAATATTAATTTTCAAACCAGAAATGGAATAGATCAATTTTTAGTTTAAAAAAGTTAAAGTTGATCCAAAGACATAAATTTTTAACTAAGAAGATTAAGTTCAACCAAAAAGATGAATTCCCAGCTAAAATTATGATTTTGATTTTCAATTTTTTGACTTTTTTAAACCTGTAAATTAGACTAATTTTAAAATGAAAAACTGAAAAAATCTTTTTTTTTTTTAAATTCGTCTCCTTGGTTTGAAAATTTAACAGTCTCGTAGAAAATTCAGTTAAATTTTTTTTAATACTTACATTTTCAAACAAAGCGATTCATTTTCAACTAACATTATGAATCTTATACTGGACAAAATGAATTTTAAACGAAAACTGCGAAATTTCAATAAAGAAGATTAGTTGCTACAAAATAAAACGAATTTTCAAATAACAAAAATTAAATACAGTAATATAAATCTACTTTTACAAGTGAAGAGCCGTTTTTATTTAATTTTATATTGCATTTCAACAAAAAAGTTAGACATGACCTCAAAAACATACAAAAATTCCTTTACAATTCCAGGTTTTCGAGGTTTTCCAGTTTTCCAGGTATTCGAGGTACACACCCTGTTACATTTAATTTTAAATAATTAAAATAACTACCGTTAAAGGCTCTTCTGCACTGTCGATAATATCATCGAGAATTTCGTTTGCATATTCCAATCGTTTTGCTATCGACTCTTTTTTCTTGAAGCCAGTCAAGTTAATCACATGAATTTTCAGCCAATCGAGGCCCTTTGGCCCCAAGGGCTTTTTCTGGGCAAAAATAAGCATCGAGCGCGCAAAATCTGAACCCATTTGACTCAAATGTGGTGGAATTGGGTAAACACGACCTCTGAAATCCATATTGTGTGGCAGCCAGAAGATTTCGTCTTTATACTGTAAAGTAAAAGGCTGATTATTAGAGACCTCGGACTCGCTTTAGAGATCAAAAATAGTGTCAAAATAGCATCATAAAATTTTTCCAGTATTAAAAATGAACTTCGATGTTTCTTTAAAATATTCTTTTTTTAGTTTATAAATGATGAAAATGCCTATTGAACACAGGATTCAGTCTTTCCAATTTTTATCATTCTTCCACTTAATCTACCAAATCCAAGTTTCTTAAAAGTTAGTTTTTTTTTTGAAAGTTCGTTGTTTTGGGTTAAAATATTTTTTATACAAAAATTTAACTATTTTGTATCTACAATTTGTAAACTGTTTGGTACAAATTTAAGCTGTATTGTAGAAAACTCGTTTTTTATTGAAAATTAATTTTCTACAATAAAAATTCGTCTTTTTGGTAGAAAATTTGGTTAAACATTAATGTATTTTGTTTAAAACTCGTTTTTTTCTGGCACAAATGCAATTATGTCGTTAAAAATTTTCTTCTTTTTTTATAGAAAAGCAATTGTTTTTGGTAAAAAATTGTTAACAACTAATAGGTTTTAGTTGAAGATTCAAGTGTTTGATTAAAAATTCGCATTTTTAAAAAATAATATTCCATTTTTTTTAAATTTAAAATTAAAATATTTTTGGTTTAAGTATCAATTATTACAATTTTTATTGAAAATCAGTATTTTCAGGTAGAAAATACGACAGACTTGAAGAAAATTCGTTTTCTTTTTATTGAAAATTAATTTTTTCATCTAAAAGTTTAATTATTGGATTTTTTGTGAATAATTCATCTTTTTCAGTTGAAAATTCAACTTTTAGGTAGAAAGTGCACGTATTTTCTTAAAAACTCGTTTCTTTTATAAAAAAAAGGCTCTTGGTTTAAATATGTAACTATTTAGTAGAAAATATATGTATTTTGTTAACAATTCGTTTTACTTTTTTGGTACAAAATCAATTCTTTTTGGTTAAAAATGCAAATGTTTGGTTGAAAATTAATGTGATTTAGTTGAGGATTCAAGTGTTTGATTAAAAATTCGCATTTTTTAAAAATAATATTCCATTTTTTTTAAATTTAAAATTAAAATATTTTTGGTTTAAGTATCAATTATTACACTTTTTATTGAAAATCAGTATTTTCAGGTAGAAAATACGACAGACTTGAAGAAAATTCGTTTTCTTTTTATTGAAAAT
>JAAAKG020143760.1:19779-33409 GCA_010014905.2 Druon quercuslanigerum
TTTACTTTTTTGGTACAAAATCAATTCTTTTTGGTTAAAAATGCAAATGTTTGGTTGAAAATTAATGTGATTTAGTTAAGGATTCAAGTAAGTGTATTGTTGAAAAGTAGTATTTTTTGGTTATATTCAACTGTTATTTACTGTCTTTTACTATTATACGTTTTGTCAAAAATTAGTATTTCCAGTTTTATAATGCAACTGATTTGTAGGGAATTCATCTCTTTGACTTGAAAATACTTATAGAAAATTCGTTTTCTTTTTATTGAAAATTAATTCTCCACCATAAATTTCGTCTTTTTGCTATAAAATTGAACTATTTGGTAGAAAATTCGTCATTTTTAGTAGAAAATCAATTTTTTTGGTTAAAAATTTGTTAAAAATTGAAATCTTTGTGGTTGAAGTAAAAAAAATATTACATTTTTTGTGAAAATCAGTATTTCCAGGTTAGGTTGAAAATCCAACAGATTTGTAGAAAATTTCTTTTTGGCTCAACAATTCAACAGCCTAGTGCAAAATTTTATTTTTTTATTGAAAATTAATGTTTTTCACCTAAAAGTTTAACTATTAAATTTTTGGTTAAAAATGACCTTGTTTAGTTGAAATTCAAATATTTAGTTACAATTGTATGTATTTTCTAAAATAAAAGCGTCTTTTTTGATAGAAAATTGATCCTCTACATTTAAAATTGAACAATTTGGTCGAAAATTAGTGCGTTTTAGGCGAGGATTTAAGTAAGAATTTTCTTTTTTTTTTGCATTTTTTGGTTATATTTAACTGTTTTTATTTAAAATTGAGTTCTTTTTGGTTTAAATATCAACTACTACATGCTTTTTCAAAAATTAGTATTTCCAGGTTTAAAATGACACTTTTTTGTGGGGCAATTTTTTCTTTGAAAATTCAACAGAAGTTATGGAAAATTTGTTTTTGTTCTGATTGAAAACTAATTCGCCACAATAAAAATTCGTCTTTTTAGTACAAAATTCAACTATGTAGTTAAAATTTGAATTATTTAGTTGAAAATTCGTCTTTTTTGTTAGAAAATTAATTTCTTATTTAAAAATTCGTTAAAAAGTAATTAATTTCAGTTAAAGATTCAAGTATTTGGTTAAAAATTCGTATTTTTCAGTAAAATTGGACTGCTTTTTTATTTAAAATTGAAATATTTTTGGTTTAAGCATCAAATATTACTTTTTTTTGTGTGAAAAATCAGTATTTCTATTTTAAAAATACAACAGTTTTGTAGATAATTAATATGTTTGGCTTGAAAGGTCAACAGCCTTATAGAATTTTTTTTTCTTTATATTGTCTTTTTTAATAGAAAATTAATCCTCTTGGTTTAAAATTGAACTATTTTGTAGAAAATATATGTATTTTGTTAACATTTCGTCCATTTCGTAGCAAGTTAATTTGTTTGGTTAAAAATGTAACTGCATGGTTGGAAATTTATTTGTTTTAGTTGAGGATACAAGTATACATCTTTTATCAAATATTATATTCTTTTCGTAAAAATTAGTATTTTCAGGTTGAAAATTCAATTCTTTTTATGGAAAATTTTATAAATTTGTACAGAACTAATCTTTCTCGTTTATAGTTTAACTATTTGGTTGAAATCTCAGTTGTTGTTGGATTGTAGCACCTTTAGTGTTATTTTTTTCGAAATAGTAGCAAAATAGTGTTATCGCTTTAAAAAAGTGTCAACTACTGTCAATAGTGTGATGAGTCCGAGGCCTGTTTTTAGTTCCGAAATTATAAAAAGAGGAAAATGAAGATCGACGCCGCAGATTCCAATTAAATTAAAATACTCACGTGATTTGCGAGTGATAATTTGTACAAGGCGTCACACCACAAGGAATACATTTCATTTTTCCTTCTTTTCAATGCCATTCTAGTCTGAGAAATCCTGAGTCTTTCTTCCTCTGTTGAATCTTCGGTCAACAAAGGCGCTGCAGGTAAAACCGATGGTGGTTGCGGTACATTTAATTTTGTGGAACCACCGTCTTGAAAAACCTTTTCGAAATTAATTAATTAAAAAAATTTTTTTTTTAGAAATCTTTTATATCTACTATATTCAGGAAATTTCGAAAATTTTAACAGACTTCAAGAGGTTTCAAAATAAATCAAAGTATTTTACAGTTACTTCGACCATTTCTATTTTCATATTAAATGCATAAGAAACTATAGTAGAACAGAAAATCTGTGAAATTATGATTTGCTGTATAAAATATTTATTTTTACTTTTATTATTATGGTGTTTTGCAGTTTAAGTTTTTAGAACTGAAAATATCGATCTAACAAAACGAAATTCCTATTCAACTCATAATTTAGTTTATGCGACTAAATCGTTTTTTACTTTTCAATCATAATTTATGATTCAAGCTATATTTTTTAAAAATATTTTTAAATAATAAAAATTCCAGAAGATCTCCAAGATTTCACTAAAGCTGCAAAAGATTTCAAAATATATCAAAAGATTTAAAAATATTTCAAAAATTTTCAAGAGCCAAATATCAGGATATTTTAAATATTATCAGTGGTTTAAAAAAATTTCCAGAGATTTCAAAGATTTCCAAAGATTTATGAAAATTTCCAGAGATCTAAAAATATTTCAAGAGACTTTAAAACTCTTCGTGACATTTAAAAGGATGAGATTTAAAATATTTAACGAGATTTTAAAAGATTTCCAAGGATTTAGGTTTTCAAAATATTTACAGAAATAAATATTTAAAAGGATTTCTAACGATTTTAAAATATTTCGAAGATTTCCGGCTCTAAAGATTTCAAGAGATATAATATTATTTCCCGAAAATTTTAAAGATTACAAGAGATTACAAAAGATTTAAAAATATTGTCAAGGATTTTAGGAGTTTTAAAATATTTCCAGAGATTTTGAAAACTTCGAAAAAATTCAAATTATTTCCTAAAATTTGAAAAAGTTTCGAGAGTTTTCATTTAAATTATTTATTTATCTAACAGTTATAGACACATTACAGGACTTTATTTACAAATTAAGATTGCAAAAATTTTTAAAATATTTTAAGAGTTTTTAAATTTTTTCCGTAGATTTGAAAAATTTGAAAAGATTTTATAGTATTCCAGAGACTTGAAAACATTTAAAGAGATTTCAAAAGATTTGCAGAAGTTTTAAAAGATTTAAAAAGTTATCGAACCAGTTCCAGAGATTTAAAAAAACTACAATAAATTTTCAGATATTTGAAAAAACTTAGAGATTCCAAGAAATTTCAAAAGATTTATAAAAAAATGTCAAGCGATTTGGAAAAACATCCTGAAACTTTAAGAAATTATAAGAGTTTTAAAAAGTTTTCCGCAGATATTAAAATTTTTTTAAAAGTTTCAAAGATTTCCAAAAACTTAACAAGATGTTAACAGATTTTAAAGATTTATATACATTTTAAGGGATTTAAAGAGATTACTAGAGATTCAGAAATATTTTCAGAGAATTCAATAAACCTTCAGAATTTTTCAAAAATGTCCAGAGATTTAAACAAATTTCAAGAGATTCCAAGAGATTTTAAGAGATTAACAAATATTCCAGATATTTTAAAAGATTTTATAAGTTTAAAAAATATTTCTAGCGATTTTGGAAAATTTGAAAAGATTTCAAAAATTTCCAGAGACTTCAAAACATTTAAAGAGATTTCAAAAGATTTCCAGAGATTTTAAAAGATTTAAACAGTTATAGAAACATTTGCAGAGATTTAAAAAAACTACAAAAAATTTTCAGAGATTTGAAAAAATGTCAAGAGAATTAACAAAACATCCAAAAATTTTAGGACATTTAAGGAGTTTTAAACAGTTTTCCATACATTTTTAAATATTTTTAAAAGTTTCTAAGATTTCCAGAAAATTAAAAAAATTTCAAGAGATTTTAAAAGGTTGAAACAGTTCTAAAAATATTTTCAGAGATTTCAAAAGACTTCAAAATTTTCAAAAATGTTCAGAGATTTAAACAAATTTCAAGAGGTTACAAGAGATTTCAAGAGATTCAAAAATTTCCATATATTTTAATAGATTTTAAGAGTTTTTAAAATATTCCAGGATTTGAAAACATTTTTGAAGAGCTTTTAAAAGGTTTAAAGAGATTTTTATAAATTTCAAGAGATTTTAAAAGATTTAAAACGTTATCAAAACATTTCCAGATTAAAAAAAAAACTATGAAAAATTTCGAAAATTGCGAGATTTGAAAAAAATTCAAGAGATTCCAAGGGGCTTCAAAATATTTTCAAAGATTTGAAAAATTTCAAAGATTTCCAGATTAAAAAAAATTTCAAAAGATTTCTAGAGATTTATATACATTTTATGAGATTTCAAGAGATTATAAGAGATTTCCAAAAATTTTAGAAGAATAGAAAAGTTTTAAGAATATTTCCTGCGATTTAAAAAACTTTCAAAAAATTCTAGATATTTGAACAAATTTCAGGAGATTTCAAGAGATTTTCAATAATTTAAAGACTCTTCCAAATATTTCAAGAAATTTCAGAAGATTTCAGAAAATTTCATAAGGATTCAAAAGGTTTTACAATACTTTAAGAAATCTCCAAGATTTCACAAATATTTTTCAAAGCTTTCAAACGTCTGACTAATCCCTAGATATCTACATATTTTTGTATTAATTATTACTTACTTTAAGGGCCACGTCGAGAATCGAGGTATTCACTCTCCAAGGAATCGATCCTAATTGGTTTAAGCAATCCAAAGCTGGGTAAATGTTCTTCGGAGGAATTTCGTTAAGTCTCTTCGTTTGTTGAACCTTGAAGGAATAAAATTATAATTAACAATCTAAAATGTTGAATTCTCGATCAGAGTTGGGTAGTAAATTGTTCTTAGTATCTAAGCTACCAAAAAGCTACGTTATGTGTAACTTTAAGGGTAACTTCGTTATTATTTTTAAAGTAACTAGTTGCTTAACTTAATTACGACTTTTGCAGTTAGTTAAAACATTAATTTTAGTTACTTTGAAGTTATTTTGTATTTCTTGTATATCTCCTATTAAGGGAGGTATATGTGTCAGTTATAGGAAGAAAATTAATCACTTTTGCTGGACCATTGAGTTATTTTCTTCTTCATTTTTCGTTGAGAATTTACCTATTTTGGTTAAAAATTTAACTTTAATTCATTTGCCTCGTTAAAATTCAACTTGATTGGTAGAAAGTTAAACATTTTGGGTAAAAAGTTATTTTTTTGTTAAAAATTCATATTTTCTGTTCGAAAATGCAACTGTTTTGTAGAAAATTAATCTTTTTGCTTTCAAAATTCAAGTTTAGTGGAACTCTTTTTTCTTTCTTGGTTAAATATTCGGCTTTTTCTTTTTAAAATTTACATTTTTTGTTAAAAAATCTCTTCGCTTAGTTGATGGAAATTCAACTACTTTGGTTGAAATTTAACCTTAATTGGTTAAGGATTCAGCTATTTTATTGAAAATTCGCATTTTTTGGTTGAATTGAAATGCGTTTAATTTTGCTTTCGATACAATGTCAATGACAAAAAAAAAATTGATAAATTAAATTCTAATTGTGTATCTTCTTTGCTGTATAATGATTTTGTTTTTTGTTGGTTCGAAATACAATAAGTTTTCTAATATCATAAAAATAAAAATATACCGTAAAATCTAATTAATTGTTAATAATTTCAAAAAATTCAGAATAAAACATAAATTAATTGCTTGAAAATGATGTTATATAAAAACACTACGAATAGTTCGAATACTGGTTTACAAAATCGCTTTTAGTTATCCGTAATTTCTTTAATCTCATCATTTTTTCCCTTTCAAACAAAACCGTTTTAAAATTTACCTTTTTGGTCAAAGAAACCATCTGATCGTTCTTAAAAATTCAATTATTTTGGTAGAAAATTAATCTGACGTGGTTAAGGATTTATTGTTTGAATTCAACTGTGTTTGATTTCTACACAAAATCTTTTTTTGTGGAAATAATATAAAGTATCATATTTTTCGTTGAGGATCCATCTTTTTTAGATTGAAAATTAAACTATTTTTGTAGAAAATTCAAATTGTTCGTTGAAAAATAACGCTGTTGTTCCAAATTTTTTTTTGGTTTGAAAATTCACTTTTTTATTGTACAAAAATTTCTGTAAAAGGTTCCCCTATTTTGTCACAAATTTGTATTTTCTGGTTGAAAATTGAACTACTCGTTGCAGTTGATATAATTTGTTAATAATTCAGTTGTTAGGTTAAAGATTCATAATTTTTGTTAAAAATTAAATTATTTTGTTTCAAATTCCTTTTTTTTTGGTAGCAAAATCAAATGCTTTTGTAGAAAATTCAACTATTAGGTTGGAAATGAACTTTTTTCGTGAAAATAGAACTCTTTGGTTGAAAGTTCTTCTTTTTGGTTTGAGAATAGTAGAAAATTCAACCAAGTGGTTAAAAATTAACTTTTTTCTTAAAAAATAATATTTTCGGTATGAAATTCAACCATTTGCTTGAAAATTCATATATTTTTTTTAAAATTTAACTATTTTAGTAGAAAGTGCAACTATCTGATTTAAAAGTAAATTAAAATATAAGAAATTTAAATTCAATTAAAATCAAATTAAAAATCCTATTTGAAGTCTAATAATCAAGTTAATGTATAGAAATTCTGAAAATAATACCAAGAATTGAACGACCAGATTTGGACCAACACCATAAAATGCTCATATTGTAATTTAAAAAAATCTCCGGAAAAAAATAAAAAAGAGGAAGATTTATTTAAAAAGGAAAATTTTTTTAATTGAAAAAGAATCATTTTATGATGGTTTTCCAAATTGGGTCTTTCGATTACTGGATTTATTTTCAGGAATTCTATACATTACAAGTAAATTTTTGGTTGAAAATTCAAGTTTTTGGTTTAAAAGTGTTCTTTTTGGTTTAAAATACAACTATTTAGTTTTAAAAAATGGACTAAAAAAAATTATCGGTAAAAAAAATCAACTCTTATATTAAAAATTCATCTTTTGGGTTTAAAATTCAAGAAGTTTCTGAAAAAGTCCTGTACTCTGTTGGAAATACAATATTTTTACTTGAAATTCTACAGTCGAACACGTGAGTCATAATGATGAAAAAAAAGTCATCGAAGTTTTGTTTTAAATGTTGCCGAAATATATTGTGTTTTTTATTTACTTCAACTAATGCATATTTATTTTTTAGTTAAGTTTTTTAAGTATTATTATCTTAGTTTTTTTGATTCTTAAATTACAAAATTAAGGAAGTGAAAAAAGTAACTTTTTCGGCAACTTAAAATTACTTCATCTTGTAACTGTAAATACTTACATTTATAAGTAACGTACCTGTATCTAGTTACCTTTTTTCATACGTAACGTAACTATAACTAGTTGCTAAAAAAAGTGTAATTTACCCATCACTATTCTCAATGTATAATTAAATTAACTTACAGCTCCAGCCGGAACTCTGATAAGACTAGATTTTGTGATTAAATATCCACCATGTTGAGCCGAACTCCACGGTTTTGGCGGACTTAAAGAAGGAACTAAATTGGCATCAAACCTTAAAAATTCAGGCTGAGAGTCTCTGTACAATTTGGTCAATCCTGGATGTGGTTTTATCTGAAAAAGGAAATTATTTTATTTTATTTCAAAATTA
Organism: Druon quercuslanigerum; assembly: GCA_010014905.2. Lineage (NCBI taxonomy): Eukaryota > Metazoa > Arthropoda > Insecta > Hymenoptera > Cynipidae > Druon > Druon quercuslanigerum. The sequence goes on from JAAAKG020143760.1 coordinate 27,398, forward strand.
AAATAACGAAACAAAAAAATTACCTCTTCTTTCAGAAACTTGAATTTATGTCGAAAGACTACATAAAAAGCTGGAACAAAGATTTCCCTTCCTTTCGTGACGCTGACGCTCATTTTCAAATCCTTTATGATTATATCATACAAAAACCTCCCGACATTTTTTGTCACATGTGCGGGCCATTCCACGATTTTGAAATTTAGCGCATTTCCCTTTTTCCTCATCTCATCTTCTAGAAGTTGCCACTTGATTCGTCCGTTTTCTCCCTTTCCTCCGTCAAGATACCATTTACAATACTCGCCATAAGACTCCAAAGTTTTTTCAATTAGACCCTCGTTTTTTTTAACTTTAGCCTTTAAAAAATAGAAATATAGTCAGACTTTAAAGAACTATGAAAAGAATTTAAATTTCCTACCTCATATTTTAAAAAAATATTCTGGCCCATTTCCTTCGACAGATAATTTACAGGAGGACTAAATGCCTCAGCAGTTTCCCCGAGCCTCTTAATTTCTCTCATAATCGCCTCAACATATTCTTCTTTGTCCAAAACCGAGAGAAAAGGATGCAAATGTGTCGTTAAAAGGCCCCTTTCTCGAATTTTCAGAGCCTCGTAGTTTCTCTCGAAAGCCTGACGAGCTTGCTTTCTCCACGTTTCCTCCAATTCCCTGACCTTTTGCCTCTAAATTCCAAATTTTAATACATTAAATCAAATCCTTAATCAGGGCGGTCGTTTAAATCAAAGATTTAAAAACTTTCGAAGATTTAAAAAGAGTTTATAAAGTATAAAAGATTCCAAGGGATTTCAAAAGATTTCCAGAAATTTTAAAAAAATTCAGGAGATTACTAAAGGTTTCCAAATATTTTCGAGGATTTTAGGTTTTCAAAATTTTATCAGAGATTTTGAAAATTTTAAAAAGATTTCAAAGATTCCCAGAAACTTGAAAAAATCTCCGCAGATTTTAAAGATTTCCACAAATTTTTGAAAATTTAAGATTATTTGAACAAATAAAAACTTAACTGCAAATTAAAGAACTTAAAGCAAAGCTCTTGAATTTTTAACATTTTAAATTAAAGTTAAAAAATTACAGTAAAACTGCGAAATACATTTTTTTTATAAATTGTGCGGTTCCAAGATTTAGATATAGTTCGAAAAATATAAATCCTCGTTATCAGTTTCAGTTCTCCAAATTAAAGAATTAATCAATAAATTTATAAATTTTTCACACATTATATCATTTTGAGCATTTTCATTTTTTAAGCTAGAAACATTAAAAGTTGAAAGACTAATTTTTTTTTAATTATACACTTTTTAAATTGAGAAGTTAAATTATTATTTTTTGTTTCATTTATTAATTGTTTTTTTGACATTTTGGAAATCTTCTTAAACCTTTTAAAAATTATCCTGAAATTAATTTTTCATAATAAAAAATCACTGTTAATTTTTCTATGAATCTTATGAAAAAATTATTATTTTATATATCAACTAACATAATACAAAATTTCAATGCTATAAATTGAAGAATGAATCAATTTGGTTAATTTCCAAAATATTATCATTTTAAGCATGAAGCTACAAGCCCTAGATATGAACTTTTCAAATTATTTTTTTTAAATAGAAAATCATTTCAAATTTTATCACCAGTAACAAAAAAAATGTATAATGTTAAAACCTTTCAAAATCCTGAAATACCTTCAAAATTTTATTTTAAAATCTTGAAGAATCTAAATTATGATTTAAATTGTTTGAAATCTTCACGAATTTTTAATTCTTTTTGAACGTTTTTATAATTTTATATATCTTTTAAATTTGATGGATTTTTTTTAACCTGCAAAATTAAAAAAATTGCAAGAAAATCTTCCAGATTATTTTTTGATAATTTTTTCAATGTTTTTGAATCAATCATCTACGAAAAATGAAGAAAATTTACAACCCAAAATGTTTTTTGCAATGGAACATTTTTTACATTAGGAAGTTCAATTATTTTTATTTAGTTTAAATTAATAATTTTTCAATTGCTATTTACGCATAAACTTTTTTAACACGATTTTTTAATATTTTTTTCAAATTATTTTTTTGAAATTAAAAATAACTTAACATTTTTCCACGGATATCAAGAAAATTCAAATCTTTCAAAATTTATAATTTTGTTTTTTTTAATTATTCGAATTTTTCCTTTCTTTTTAATCTTTCAAAATTAACTAAATTGTCTCAAAATATTCCATATTTTTTATTGATAAGCTTGGAAATCTTCTTAAATCGATTATCTGTTAAATGTTAGGAATACTTACAACCGGGTATTTCTTCAACATAACGTTTTTTACATTAGGAAGTTCAATTATATACATTATAAAAAGTTTCAATTAATAATTGTTCAATTGTTATTTATACAACATCTTTTTTTAACTATATTTTAAAACATTTTCTTCAAATTATTTTTTCAAAATAAAAAATAATTTCAACATTTTCCCCAGGAATATAAAAAATTTATTAATCTTAAAACACTTAAAAATTCTTAAAAAGCTTCAAAATTATACTACAAAATTTTCAAAAATGTTTTGACATCTCAAATTTTAAATTAGTTTTTAAATCTTTCAAAACTTATAAACTTTTTAAATTATTAGAATTTTTCCTTTTTATTAATCCTGCAAAAGTAAAAGAATTTACTTAAAATCATCCACTCATTTTTGTGCAATTTTGAAAATCTTAAATGAATTATCTGTAAAAAATTAGGAAAATTTACAACCCGATTTTTTTTAACGTCATTTTTTAAATTTGAAAGTTAAGTTGTTTTTATTTTAAGTAGTTTCAATCAATAATTCTTCGACTATTATTTATGCATATATTTTTTTTAATATTTGAAAATATTTTCTTCAAATTATTTTTGTTTACATAAAAAATAATTTCAAAGTCAATAATTTTCTCACAATTTTGTAAAAATAGGAGCATTCCTCAAAAAAGTTAAATTATTGTCAATACTGACGTGAATCTAAGCCCTGAAATATAAGATATAAAAACATACCGCATTTAAAACTTCTGTATTCGGTTCTTCTCTCATCGCGACGCTTTTAATATCAACATGACCTTTAACTTCAACTTCAAACTGCCTCCGCCTTCTCTCCTCCAAATCGGAATAACTTAAAAGTCCCTTCGCCGGACTTTCGGGCACTCGATTCTCAAATATTTTCTCCAACAATCGACAATTGTAACCCAAATCTAGTTTATCGAAAACCGGCTCGAAATTTGGCTCAAGAAGTCTCACGGATCTCAAAACATTTTCCATCTGATCGGCAACGAAGGTTGGCTTTGTCAGAATGTCGTTGAAACTGATTTGTTCTTTTTTCATTTGATCACTCATTTTTGACAAAAAATCTGCAAAATCATTTCAATTTATTAGTAAGCAGAATGCAGTTAAATGAAATTTTCTTTGAAATCATCGAAACAGTACCTATTTCCTTCGAAGGATCTTCGGTACGAGCAACGCATTCGAAAATGTATGCAAACGTGTCAGGCCCCATTTTCACAGGGTCCTTGATTATAAACTTCGTCAAAGTTTTCACATTTTTTAAATCTGCTCTGGCTGCGCATTCCTTGAGAAAAAAATTGTACAATAAAACGTTCCGCAATACGGTTTTCATATAAAAGTAACCCCTCTCGCGGAAAAGAAACAATGTTTCGAGAGCTTCATTTAGTTTTCCAGATTTTGAATAAGCGTCGAAATATGAAAGGATATATTGACACTGCTGCTCTTTTTTCCATGCTTCCAGCAGTGGCTTTAAATTTTCGTCGTTTTGAATTTGGAGACTCGACGGTTTAGCACGCTTCTTTTTTCTGAAAACAAAACTTCCTAATATTATTTCTATTTCAGTCCACAGACTCACTTCAGAACTAAAAAATTGTGTAAATAGTGTCACAAATTTGAAAAAATAGTTTCGAAATAGTGTCACAAAATTTTTCAAGTATTAAATTTAGGTGCCGTCCGAATTTAAAGCTAGCTACATACCTTCTGAGAAGTTTTTTTTTAGAGATTCATAATTTTAATTTAAAATTCTTTCTTTTTTTTGTTACAAATAAATATTTTAACTGAAAATTAAACTATTTTGTTAAAAGTTCAACTAGTTAGTTGCAAATTACCTTTTTTTTTTGAAAATTTAACTTTTTTGCAGAAAATTAATTTTTTGAGTTAAAAATAATTCTTTTAAATGAACAATTAACAACTCCACTTTTGTTTTATAATTTATTTTTTTGGTTTAAAAATTAAACTATTTTTTTTTAATTAAAGAAATGAAAAAATATAAACTGAAAAAAATAAAACTTTTACTAACATGGTATCCATGGTTTAAACAATTTAGTTGAAAATGTATTTAAAGTATCGAAAATTCGTCTGGTCTGATAAAAAATTAATTTTCTTCGGTTGTAAATTCAAATGTTTGGTTAAAGATGTATATATTTTGAGGATTTATCATTTTTGTTAGAAAATTAATTTTCTGTGTTCACACTTCATCTTTATGGTTAAAAATGTAACTTGAAAATGTTAAAAATAAACTTTTTTCTTGAAAATTCGTATTACCAGCATAAAAATTCAACCATTTCGTAGAAAATTAATCTTTTTTTTTGTTGAACATTTAACTACTTTTTTGAGAATTCGTCTTTTTGAGTGGAAATTAATTTTTTGTTGTCCGAAATGTAACTTTTTGTTTGAAAATTAATCTGATTTAGTTAAACATACAAGTATATAGAAAACAATCATTTTTCATAGTTAAATCTAACCGTCTTTAATTTTTAATTTAAATATTTTTGTATTAAAATATCAACCATTAGATTTTTCACTTTGGTTTGAAAATTAATCTCTTTCTATAGTGATTTTACGTTTTTTGGTTAAAAATGCAACAGTCTGGGTAAATAATAATCTGTTTCGTTAAAAAATGAATCGGTTTCGGTTGAAATTGAACTTTTTCGTTAAAAATAAAACTGTTTTGCATTAAATTAGTATTTTCGGGTGAAAAATTCAACAATTTCACCAACAATTAATCCTTTTGGTTGAAAATGAAAGTGTTTTGTCAAAAATTCATCTTTTCTAGTAGAAACCTAATTTAGATCTCGTTAAAAATGTAACGGGTTGAAAATTAATCTATTTTAGTTGATAATTAAAGTATTTAGATGAAAGTTTGTTTTTGACAGTTAAATCTGTTTTTTTAAAGTAAACTTTTTTTATTTGTTAAAGTATCAGCTATTACATTTTTCGTTGGAAATTTATCTTTTTAGGTTAAAATTTAAACTCCTTGGTTGAAATTAGAATTACTTTCTCAAAAGCTAATTTTTTTGGTTGAAGATTCATAATTTTATTTAAAAGTTCATTATTTTTTTTTTTTAATTAATTTAATTAAAAAAAACTATTTTATTGAAAATTCAACTAATTATTTGAAAATTACCTTTTTTGTTAAAAATTCATAATCATGGGTTGTAAATTGAAATATTTCGAACAAAGTTAAACTGTTCTGTAGAAAATTCGTTTTTTTTTCATAGAAAATTTATACTGTTTAATGAAAATTTAACTACTCCATTTTTGTTGGAAAATGTATGTATATTTCTTAATTTTTTGTCTTTTATGATAGAAAAATAAATGTTCTTGGTTAAACACTCAATTATTTGGTTAAATGCGTATGCATTTTGTTAAAAACTCGTTTTTTCTGGTATAAAATAATTTTTTTTATTAAAAAATTCAGTTTTTGGCTAAAAATGTACTTATTGGGTTAAAAAAATCGTCTTTTCTAGTAGAAAGTTAAAATGCAACTATTTTGGTTAAAGATCCAATTAACATTTTTGGAAATTCGTCCTATTTTTATTCGAGTCAACTATCTTTGATTTAAAATAAAAATAAAATAGTGTCAGCAGAGTAGTATAAAAAGGGCAGAGCAATGGGAGGAATGGTGATGGGATTGAGAAATGAATGTATAACAGGGAAAGATAAGAAAGAGAGGAAAGAGCAAAAAGAAGGATTAATAGTAGAAGAAGTA
>JAAAKG020143761.1:0-11291 GCA_010014905.2 Druon quercuslanigerum
AATCTTCGGTTGAAAATGGAAATATTTTGTTGAAAATTCCTTTTCATTTCTATTAATTTTTTTATCTGATAATTAAACTATTACAATTTTGGTTGATAATTTATTTATTTTTATTGAAAATTCAATTTCACTATGAAACTATTTTGTTCAAAATCTCTTTTGTATTCTGGAAAATTAATTTTTTTTAACTGGAAATTTAATTATTCTATTTTTAATTGGACAGTGATATTTTTTGCTTAAAAATTCAACTATTTGTTTGTAAAATCGTATTTTTTAGGGGAAAATAAATCTTTTTCGTTTAAAATTCTTCTTTTTGGTTCGAAATAAAAATTAATTGTTTTAAAATTAATATATTTTACCTGAAATGGTAAGAATTTAGAGCATTTTAAATTAAATTTAGAATATTAAACACCACATTGATTATTATTTAAAAGAATTTATATATTATTTATTTTATTTATTTGGTTGAGGATTCATCTCTTTCTTTGAAAATTTAACTATTTTTTAAAAAATTCGTTCTTTTTTTCCTTCAAAATAACTTTTTTTAACTGCAAATTTAACCATTCTATTTTTAGTAGAAAATTCAAAGATTTTCTTAAAAAATGTAATTATTCGGTTAAAATCCATTTTATTTGAATTCGATTGAAAATGGAAATATTTTGATGAAAATGCATTTTTATTTCTAATAATTTTTTTATCTGATAATTAAACTATTACAATTTTCGTTTATAATAATTTTTTTATTGCTAATTTAATTCATCTATGAAACTATTTTGTGTAAAATCCCTTTTTATATTCTGGAAAATTAGTTTTAAAATTTTTTTTATTTAACTATTCGGTTAAAAATGGAAATATTTTGATGAAAATTATTTTTCTGTAATTAATTTTTTTACCTGAAAATCAAACTATTTCAATTTTTTGGAATTTTTTAAAATTGGAAAGTGATATTTTTAGTTAAAAATTCAAGTACTTGTTTGAAAAATCGTATTTTTTCGAAGAAAATAAATAAAAATAAATAGAAAAATAAATTGGTTAAAAATTTATATATTTTACCTGAAGTGGTAAGAATTTAAAACATTTAAAATTAATTTTAGAATAGTAAAACCACATTGATTCTTAATTAAAAGAATTGGTATATTATTTTTTTTATTTATTTGGTTGAAGATTCATCTCCTTCTTTGAAAATTTAACTATTTTCGTAAAAAAATTAATTTTTCGGTTAAAAATATTAAATTAAATTTAGGTGAAATATTAATTTAAATATTTAAATGGGGTTTTAACCGAATAATTGAATTTTTTCACGAAAATAGTTGAATTTTGAACTAAAATTCAAATAGTTAAATTTCGAGTTTAAAAAGTTATTTTCAAGAAAAAAATACAACGAATTAACCAAAAAAAATAAATAAATAATATATAAAATCTTTTAAATAAGAATCAATATGGTGTTATTATTCTAAATTTAATTTAGCCAACAATTAAGTATTTAACCAAAAAATTGATTTTTAACCAAAATTGAAATAATTTGATTAATTATATTTTATAATTATAGAAATTAATTATAGAAAAAGAATTTTCATCAAAATATTTCCATTTTTAATGGAAGTGTTAAATTTTTATTTAAAATAATAAAGACTAATCCAAAATGTATTTTTAAACTAAATATTGAAATTTCTTCAACAAAATAGTTGAATATTAAACTAAACTTTGAATAGTTAAATTTTCAGGTAAAAAAATTAATTTTCCAGAATACAAAGGGGATTTTAAACAAAATAGTACCATAGATGAATTGAGTTTTTACTAAAAAAAATTAATTATCAACCAAAATTGTAATAATTTAATAATCAGATAACAAAATTAATAGAGATAAAAAAGAGTTTTTATCAAAATATTTCCATTTTCAACCGAAGAGTAGAATTTTCGTTTAAAATCATGGATCTTTATTCAAATAAAATGGATTTTTAACCGAATAAGTAATTTTTTTACGAAAATAGTTGAATTTTCAACTAAAAATAGAATAGTTCAATTTCTAGTTTAAAAAAAGTTATTTTCAAGGAAAAAACACAACGAATTTTTGACAAAATAGTTCAATTATCAAAGAAAGAGATGAATCTACAACCAAATAAATAAAATATATAATATATAAATTCTTTTACATAATAAATAATGTGGTGTTTAATATTCTAAATTTAATTTAAAATGCTCTAAATTTTTACCATTTCAGGTAAAATATATTAATTTTAAAACAATTAATTTTTATTTCGAACCAAAAAGAAGAATTTTAAAGCAAGAAGATTTTTGTTTTCTTCTAAAAAATACGATTTTTCAAACAAATAGTTGAATTTTTAACTAAAAATATAACTTTTCAATTAAAAATAGAATAGTTAAATTTCCAGTTAAAAAACTATATTTTTAAGGAAAAACACAACGAATTTTTGACAAAATAGTTAAATTTTCAAAAAAAGAGATGAATCTTCAATCAAATAAATATAATAACTAATATATAAATTCTTTTAAATAAGAATCAATGTGGTGCTACTATTCTAAATTTAATTTAAAATGCTTTAAATTCTTACAATTTTAGGTAAATTATATCAATTTTTAAACAACTTATTTTTATTTCGAACCAAAAAGAAGAATTTTAAACGAAAAAGATTTATTTTCTTCTAAAAAATACGATTTTATAAACAAATAGTTGAATTTTTAAGCAAAAAATATCACTTTTCAATTAAAAATAGAATAATTAAATTTCAGTTAAAAAAATTAATTTTCCAGAATACAAAAGGGGTTTTGAACAAAATAGTTTCCTAGCTTAATTGAATTTTCAATAAAAATAAATAAATTATCAACCAAAATTGTAATAATTTAATTATCAGATAAAAAAATTAATAGAAATAAAAAGCAATTTTCATCAAAGTATTTCCACTTTCATCCGAAGATTTGAATTTTCGTTTAAACTGATGAATCTTTATTCAAATAAAATGGGTTTTTAACCAAATAATTAATTTTTTAAAAAGAAAATAGTTGAATTTCCAATTAAAAATAGAATAGTTAAATTTCCAGTTAAAAAACTTTATTTAAAATAAATAATATATCAATTATTTTAAAAACGAATCAATGTGGGGTTACTATTCTAAATTTAATTTAAAAAGATTTAAATTTTCGCATTTAGCCAAATAACTAAATTTTTAAACAAAAAATTGAATATCAACCAAAATTGAAATAGTTTGATTTTCAGGTAAAAAAATTAATTACAGAAAAAGAATTTTTCATTAAAATACTTCCATTTTTAACAGAGTCGTTTAATTTTTATTAAAAATAATAAATATTAATCCAAATTGTATTTTTAACCAAATAATTGAAATTTTTCGTCAAAATAAATAAATTATCAACCAAAATTGTAATAATTTAATCATCAGATAAAAAAATTAATAGAAATGAAAAGGGATTTTTATCAAAATATTTCTTTATTCAAATAAAATAGATTTTAACCGAATAATTAAATTTTTTAAGAAAATAGTTGAATTTTCAACTAAAATTTGAATAGTTAAATTTTCAGGTAAAAAAATTAATTTTCCAGAATACAAATGGGATTTTAAACATAATAGTTCCATATATAAATTGAATTTTTAATTAAAAAAATTAATTATCAACCAAAATTGTAATAACTTAATTACGAAATAAAAACATTAATAGAAATGAAAAGGAATTTTCATCAAAATATTTCCACTTTCATCTGAAGATTTGAATTTTTGTTTAAAAATAGAATAGTGAAATTTCCAGTTAAAAAAAATTATTTTTAAGGAAAAGACACAACGAATTTTTTTAAAAATAGTTAAATTTTCAAAGAAGGAGATGAATCTTCAACCAAATAAATAAAATAAATAAAATAAATAATATATAAATTCTTTTAAATAATAATCAATGTGGTGTTACTATTCTAAATTTAATTTAAAATGCTTTAAATTTTTACCATTTCAGATGAAATATATCAATTTTTAAACAATTAATTTTTATTTCGAACCAAAAATAAAAATTTTAAACCAAGAAAATTTATTTTCTTCTAAGAAATACGATTTTTTAAACAAATAGTTGAGTTTTTAACCAAAAAATATCACTTCAATTAAAAATAGAGTAATTAAATTTCCAGTTAAAAAAAATTAATTTTCCAGAATACAAAAGGGGTTTTGAACAAAATAGTTTCATAGCTAAATTGAATTTTCAATAAAAATAAATAAATTATCAACCAAAATTGTAATAATTTAATTATCAGATAAAAAAATTAATAGAAATGAAAAGGAATTTTCAACAAAATATTTCCATTTTCAACCGAAGATTTGAATTTTCGTTTAAAATGATGAATTTTTATTTAAATAAAATGGATTTTTAACTGAATATGTAATTTTTTAACGAAAATTGTTGAATTTTCAACTAACATTGAAATAGTTAATTTTTCAGGTAAAAAAAATTAATTTCCCAGAATACAAATGGGATTTTAAACAAAATACGTTCCATAGATAAATTGAATTTTTAATTTAAAAAATTAATTATCAACCAAAATTGTAATAATTTAATTATAAAATAAAAACATTAATAGAAATGAAAAGAAATTTTCATCAAAATATTTCCATTTTCAACCGAAAATTTGAATTTTTGTTTAAAATGATGAATCTTTATTTAAATAAAATAATTTTTTAACCGAATAATTACCTTTCTTAAAAGAAAATAGTTGAATTTCCATTTAAAAATAGAATAGTGAAATTTCCAGTAAAAAAAAATTATTTTTAATTAACTTAAAATAATTTTAATGTGCTATTACTATTCTAAATTTATTTTAAAAAGCTTTAAATTTTTGCATTTAGCCAAACAATTAAATATTTAACCAAAAATTGAAATAGTTTCATTTTCAGGTAAAAAAATTAATTACAGAAAAAGAATTTTCATCAAAATATTTCCATTTTTATTCGAATAGTTAAATCTTTTTAAAAAATAATAAATATTAATCCAAAATGTATTTAAAACCAAATAAGTGAATTTTTTGATGAAAATAGTTGAATTTTCAAGTAAAAAACTTATTTTTCCAGAATAAAAAAGGGATTTTAAAGAAAATAGTTCCATATATGAATGAAATTTTCAATAAAAAAAAATAATTGTCAACCAAAATGTAATAATTTAATTATCAGATAAAAAAATTAATAGACATAAAAACGAATTTTTAAACCGAATAATTAATTTTTTTACGAAAATAGTTGAATTTTCCACTAAAATTGGAATAGTTAAATTTTCAGGTAAACAAATTAATTTTTCAGAAACAGAAAGACATTTTTTTTTAAATACTTTCAAAATCTCAGTCGAACAGATAAATTTTGATCTGAAATTATGAATCTTGAATTCAATCCAATTTTTTAACAAGCATTTGAATTTTAATAAAAAATATGAACTTTCAACTTAAATTGAAATAGTTAAAAGTTGTAAAAAAATGAAATTATCAACAAAGAAAATCGAATTTAAAAAAAAAATAATTCCGTTTTCAAATGAAAAAAATTAATTTTCATCCAATATTACGAATATTCAAATAAAAAAATGAATTTTTGACAGAGAAATTTCAACTTTAACCAATTAATTGAGTTTTGAACCAAAAAAGATTAATTCTCAACCAAACTAGAAATAATCAAATTTTCAGATAGAAAAATTAATTTTCAACAAAAGAAACGAAATTTCATCAAAATATTTCTATTTTCTACGAGAAAATATCAATTTTTCACAAAACAAGCGATAATTATGAACCAAATAGTTGAATTTTCAAATAAAAAATTAATTAATTAATTAATTAATTACATTTTCTATTAAAAGCGTTGAATTCTCATCCAAAAAATGGAATAGTTTTGTGTTCAGACAAAGAAATTAATTTTCGTTAAATAATTACGATTTTTTGCCTAAAAATGTAAATATTTACGAAAAAATTAATTATCAGCCGAATTCTTAAAAATTTAGATAAAAAGAACTTGTACTAGAAAAATAAAAACAAATTTTCAACAAAATATTTTCATTTTTCAACCGAGGAATTAAATTTTATCTAAAATGGTTTTAGATATTTCCAATTCGTTTTTAGAGCTAAGAAAACAATTTTTCTTCAATTTCTTGCCTAGAATTGTTTTATTAATAAAACATGAAATTCGGAAATAAAAAAAAAATTCTAAAAACCCGAAAGCCGATAATGCTATATTATTTACCTTTTTTAAGTGAGTAGTTTAACAGAAAAGGATTTATATTCAATCAAATTTAATAACTTAATATCAGTTCAATAAAATTGGAAAATATCTATTAAAAAATATCTTCTGTTTGTGACATAAACAAAAAATGATTCCCCTCGTACATAAATCGTAGTAAAATATTCTATGAATCATTTTAGCGAATTAGAAAAAAAATAACACTTGAAAACAAATTAATTTTTAACAAAATAGGTGAATTTCCTAACACAAAATATAAATTTCCCACAAAAAAGACACTTTTCTTCACTCACTTTTCTCTCATTTTTAACCTGGAAATATAAATTTTCCACAAAAAAAACTCGTCTTCAGCCAAGTATTTAAATTTAAATATTAATTAAATTTAGTTAAAATTAATTAAATTCAATTTAATTTAAATAATTTAATTTAATTTAATTAAAATTAAATTTAGATATTACACTTTTTCGACCAATTTGTAGAATTTTCTAACAAAATAATTGAATTTTAACCAAATAGATAATTTTTTAGTTTAAATTAAAAAGTTAAATTTTTAGAAAAAATTACTATTATTAAAAAAAACCGAATTTTTCGACCAATTTGTAGAATTTTCTACCAAATAGAATTTAACTAAATAGATGAATTTTCAGTTGAAATTAAAAAGTTAAATTTTCAGACAAAAAATTTTTATTATTAAAAAAAACGAATTTTCAAAAAAAAAGTTCCACTCAAATGAATTTTCATTCAATATGATAAATTTGTCTTTTCTATTTTCAACTTTTCTTATTTTCCATCCAAATGGTCTTTTAACCAAATAATTAAATTTTCTACCAAAAAAAATTAAGTTTTCAACAAATAATAGTATTTTTAACTAAAACTAAATTTCAAAGAAAAAAAGTTTCATCATAATATTTCCATTTTAAACCCAAAAGTTTCATTTTTATTAAAAATGATCAATTTTTATCTTCAGATAAAAAAAAATAATTTTCAACAGAAAATACGAATTTTTATCAAAAGTTTCTCATTTTTAACCTGGAAATATTAATTTTCCACAAAAAATCACGTCTTCAGGCAAATATTTAAATTTAAATATTAACTAAAATTTAATTAATTAAATTAAAATATTACAATTTTCGACCAATTGGTAGAATTTTAACCAAATAGATGAATTTTCAGTGAAAATTAAAAAGTTAAATTTTCAGACAAAAAATTGTTATCATTAAAAAAAACGAATATTCAAACAAAAAAAGTTCTACTCAAATTAACTTTCATTTAATATGATGAATTTGTCTTTTTTATCCTTAATTTTTCTTATTTTATATCCAAATTAAATGGTCTTTTAATCAAAAAATGGATTTTTTTACCAAAATAGTTCTATTTTAAACATAAAAATAGAATTTTCATTTAAAATTGGAAAAGTTAAATTTGCAGGTCAATAAATTAACTTTTCAGAAAACAAAAGGAATTTTAAACAAAATAGTTTCATTCTCTATTGAAGAGATAAATTTTAATATGACATTAATCTTAAATAAAAAAGAATTTGTTAATAAAACAATTCTTCAATTAGCCACAAAAAATCTCGTCTTCAGCCAAATATTTAAATTTAAATATTATGTAGAATTTAATTAATTATATTTAATCAAATTTAATTAAAAATTAAATTGAAATATTAAAATTTTTCGACCAATTTGTAGAATTTTCTGCGAAAATAGTTGAATTTTCAGTTGACATTAAAAAATTAAATTTTCAGACAAAAAATTATTATTATAAAAAAAGCGAATTTTCAAGAAAGAAAAATTACAGTCAAATGAGTTTTCATTTATTATGATGAATTTTTCTTTTTCATTACCAATTCTTTTTTATTCTCCATCCAAATTAAATGGTCTTTTAACTAAATAATGGATTTTTTAAACCAAATTAGTATTATTTTCAACCAAAAAATTTAGTTTTCAAAATGAAAATGGAATTCTCTACTAAAATTTGAAAAGTTAAATTTTCAGGTCAATAAATTCATTTTTCAGAAAACAAAAGGAATTTTAAACAAAATAGTTTCATTCTCTATTAAAGAGATAAATTTTGTTATGACATAAATCTTAAGTAAAAAAAAAATGTTTTCAGAAGAAAAAAAATTGAAAAAAAACGAATCCTTCTCAAAATATTTTAATTTTTTAACCAAAAAATTGAATTTTCTGCCAAAAAATAAAGTTTTTAACAAAAAATAGTATTTTTAACTAAAATAGGGGGAAAAGAATTCAAAGAAACGAATTTTCATTATAATATTTCCATTTTAAACCGAAAAGTTGCATTTTTATTAAAAATGATCAATTTTTATCTTCAGATAAAAAAATTAATTTTCAACAGAAAATACGAATGTTTATCAAAAGTTTCTCATTTTTAACCTGGAAATATAAATTTTCCACAAAAAATCCCGTCTTCAGCCAAATATTTAAAGTTAAATATTAATTAAAATTTAATTAATTAAATTTAATTAAAATCAAATTAAAATATTAAAACTTTTCAACCAGTTTGTAGAATTTTCTACCAAAATTGTTGAATTTTAACCAAAAGTAGATGAATTTTCAGTTAGAATTAAAAAGTTAAACTTAAAAAAAAAATTATTCAAAAAAAAAAGAAATTTTCGAAAAAAAAAGTTCAACTCAAATGAATTTTCATTTAATATGATGAATTTGTCTTTTTTATCCTCAATTTTTCTTATTTTCCATCCAAATTAAAGGGTGTTTTATTCAAAAAATAGACTTTTTTTACCAAAATAGTTCTATTTGCAACCAAAAAATTGAGTTTTCAACATAAAAATGATTTTTAAACCAAATATTTGCATTTTTTAACCTAATAGTAAAATTTTCGACGAAAATTAGAATAGTTAAATATTCCGGCAAACGAAAAATTATTATTAACGAAGAAAAACGAATTTTAAACAAAATAGTTCCATTTTCAACTGAAGAATTAAATAATAAAATTTATTACATAATAAATATTAAGAAAACAAAAGAATAATTTTTACAAATGCGATTCCGCATTTAGAAAATTAATTACATTTTTAACGAAAAAAATCGAACTATCATCTAAAAATGTTTGATTTTCATACAAAAAATGTAATTTCGACAAAAAAAGAAACGACTTTATATCAAATTCTTTAATTTTCAACCGAAGAGTTGAATTTTTATTAAAAATGATACGTTTGTATTCAAATAAAAAGAATTCTTAACAAAATAATTGAATTTATCCCTAAAAGAGTTGAATTCACAATCAAAATTGTGATAATTTAATTTTCAGATAAAAAAGTTATTTATTTCAACAAAAGAGAAAGATGTTCATCAAAATATTTCCATTTTTCAACCAAAGAATTGATTTTTTAACTAAAAAGGATTTAAAATGATTCCAAAGCATTTTTCGAGGTTAAGAAATAATTTTTCCATCAATTTCTTTTCCATCGAATCCTTCTATCAATAAAAAATGAAATTTGAAAGCTAAAGAAAAAAGTAAATCTAAAAAAGCGAAAACCGGTAATTCAACATTATTTAACATTTCGAAGTAGGCAATCAAAACCGAAAAATAAATTAAAACAAAAATATTTTCTATCGAGAAACAATGTACATTATCAAATATATATTGAACAAAATTTAATAAATAAATAACTGTCTCATAAAATTGGAAAATAACGATTAAAATGTTCTGTTCGTGACCTAAAAAAAAAAAAAAGTGATCCGGCTAGAGGCAATATCTAGGTGTACTTACAATATTTCAGGGGTAGCTTTTTACATAAAATCCTCGAATTCTCAATTCCTCATCGAAGATAAATCGTAGAATAATATTCTGCGAATCATTTTAATTCTTCAGAAAAAAAATCACACTCGAACCCTTTTTCTCTCCTCCGGAAATTCCTTTCTGCTATAAACAGAATCTCAAACTCGATCAAACTCGACCGATATTCATGTGCTTTTACATTTCACCGCTGTGGGCGCCACTCGTCAGAGCGATCCGAATCCATCTGTTGGTACTCTCGGAAAGCTCGAGAGGCATGTTTCAGATTTTTGGACATTTTTAGAATTTAGACAAAGAAAGCGACGAGTCAAGACATATATTTTTAACAAATTGAATTCATCTCGAGTTTTTGAATTACGTGAATCGAAAATAAAGTCGAAAAGTCTCATATTTTGAGCCTGTCGGTCGAAATTCTCTTTTTCCAGTGTCAAAAAGTACAATTTGGGTGTGAATTTCGAAATAAAATTTCACTGGAACCGGGGACCGGTTTTCGCTTGAAATAGAAATTTGGTGTCGAAAGCGATTGTTTACGTTTCACGTTTTTTTAAAAATAATTTCTAAGCTCTTGCTGAAATTTGAAAGGCAAATTGGGACTCGTGAATCGCAAAGTTATGGCAGTTGTGTTGTTTGAAGTAATCGAAATTCCGGTTGCCTAATTTGTACGCAATTGAAGAAATTCATCGCAGTTTTTAAGATTTGTTGACATCTTTCAGGAAGAATATTTACTGAGGTAAGTCATTTGCTCGAATTTTGGATGCGCTTACTAAAATTTTTCGCTTTGTAGTTTTTGCTGACTGCTATGTTTTTAACGCTTTATGCAGATAACCTCAAATGCAAGAGCAGCGGTTTACGGTTTCAATTTCGTGGGAAACTTTTGTCCTTATCAGACAAAACAAAATACTTTTATTGCCGTACACTGAATGTCAGCATGAGTTTTTGTATTTATTTATCATTTTTTTATAGTTTGGTGGCGACTTGGCCGAGAATTTAATTTAAAAACCGGCAATTTACTTTCGATTTTTTAGATTTAAGTCAGAATTTGTGACAATTTGAATGTTCCCTCTTCCAAAATTAAAAAAAAAAGTACTTCAAGTAGTTTTTAATTGAAAATTCATCTCTTTTTGAAAATGTAACTACTTTGATAAAAAAATCTTTTAATTTTACTAAAAATGTAACTACTTCAGTAGAAAATTTAACTATTTTACTAAAAATACGTTTCTTTTATTTATTAAGAATTAGATTTTGAACTATTTATTCTATTTTTGGTTGAAAATTTATCAGTTT
>JAAAKG020143762.1:0-11290 GCA_010014905.2 Druon quercuslanigerum
AACTTCATCAATTACCGACGCGCAACGTCTCAGAAATGCGAAAACTGCGAAGTAACTCTCGGGACTAGGTCTGCCGGGCAAGAGGGCGCTTTTAACAGCCCCATTTTGACGGAGTCTCTTATTCCATTACATGAGCAATCTCCCAACTCATCTCTGGTAGATCTCTCGAAAGATGATAAGTATAAATTATTGTTTGAACACTGTGAGGCCATCTCTGCTCAACTTACACGATAGAAGAAGCATCTTTTAAAACCTTAATTTAAAATTTTATCGCACGTCGTTGTCTATTTTTACGTGGTAGAAAGAGAGGCCCGATAAACTTCAAACACCGATGTCTCAGTAATTCAAAAATGTGAAATAAAGTGTAAACTTCAAAAAATAAATCATATAGAATATATTTAATAATTATGTTTCGTATTTTGTTAATTATTTTACTTTATTTTAAAAGATTTTTTTCTCATTCATTTACTTAATTTGACCAAGGCCTTAATTGATTCGTCAATTAGAAAGTCGATGAGCGGGAAATTTAAATTGATAAAGAAATAACAGCGTGCGCCCAAGACGCAATGGGGCATCACGCAGTTTTTCGGTAAGTGTACGGGCTACAGAGCATCAATTCAACGTTCGATACATGCATTACCGACTATTGATATTAGTTCTGAATCATTTGACAGTGGTACCATCTTTTAATCCTAGCTATTTACCCTTGATTGATAAGTTACGATGCTGGTATAGTGACAAAGGCTTGATTTTTGTCTGCATATGTGCATTACCAACAGTCCCTGTCTTACCGACCTATAGTAAAATCACAATATAAATTTGAACGACCTCCCTAGCTTACCAATATGTAGTAAAATCATAATATAAAAAAATTACCGACCTCTCTGTTTTGCCGACTGATGATAACATTGCTCTTTAACTTATTGACATGTAGGCAAATTTTAACACAAAAAGGTACCGACCCCGCTGTCTTACCTCTCTACCTTACAGAAATGTAGTAAAATGATTAAAGTTAATGATAAAAAGTTACCGACCTCCGTATTTTACCGCCTAATAGTAAGATTGATTTCTGCCTTACGACTTTATAGTGAAATAATAAAATAAAGTTACCTACTTACCTGTATTACTGGGAAAATGTAATAAATTGTTTAACCGATCAATAGTAACTTAGTATGTAACAGAAGCTTATAATGCTAATATAGCAGGAATCTCCGCTAATAACCTCACGGTTTTAACCAGTTACAACATAAAATAATCTTAAAACTAGCGACCACTCTGTTACACCAACCGATGGTACAAGGTTTATCAGCAGGTATCTGCATTACCGACCTCACTGTTTTACCTTCTTTCGGTAACTTAGCACGGAGCAGAACCCAGCCTTTTTTAGGGGAGACATCTTTTAATGTCGGCAACTTGCGACAGTGACGCAATCAGTTAAAAAAAATTAATTTTGAAACAAAAATTCGAATTTAAAATAAAATAGTTATATTTTAAATCAAAGAAATAAAGTTACTCTTGAATTTATAACCAAAGAAATGAATTTTTAACAAAAATAAATGAATTTTCAAACGAGAAGGATAATTTGGTACCAATCAAGATGAACTATTAACCACAGTTAAATTTTCAAATAAAGAAGATACGTTTTTAAAAAAAAATGGAACAGTAAAATTTTTAGATAGAATATTTTTAGAGGCCTAATACCAGTGCTTGATGATGGCCTCTAAAAATATTCTATCTAATTTAAAACCAGTCTAACTGAAACTCTGTTTCAATAACTCTGTTTCAAATGTAAAATTTTTAGTTTAAAAAATCACTTTTCAAATAAACAGGATTTTTAATTCGAAAAAGAAAACAAACAAATTTGTTATGTTTTTATGTCAAACAGAAGTATTTTAAGAAAACTGTTCAATTTTCCTAAAAACAATTGAATTTCCAACCCAAATATATAAATTTTTAACAGGAAAGTTTATTTTCAACCAAAATGTAGTGAATTTTAACTCTTAATTTTTAACGCAAAGACTTATTAGTGATTTTATTGTAAATATCTGAGATTTAGAAATTCCATGATACCTGTTGACTCCTACGTACAGTGGGCGAAACATAGTTAAAAATGTTAAATAATGGACCAATAAACCAAAAAAAACCTACCATCTTCATTATTAACAAAATCTTAGTCGAAAACTATTACATCTATTTAAATTTACGGAAGGTTAGAAATATTTCCTTCAAAATGAATTTCCCGAATTTTGGATTTTTTCAAAGTATCAGAGAAGCTTGCTAAAACAACGAAGTTGTCTTAATGAGAACATGGTGAAGAACATAAATTAAACTATGTACGCTACAGAACCAAAGAAGATTTCTTCTAGGATGCAGAGATGAAAAGCTTTCACCACCAAATTTAATATATTTAAAAATCAACGTAGAATTTATATAAAAGAAGCTAGTGAACGAAGTAAAGAAATATGTTTTTAGACTGAAAGTCAAATTACTCAACTCACAACTTATGGATTTATGTACAAAAGTAGATAAGATCATCAAATATATAAAACGATGGGATTGATAGAATTACTAACGAAATGATTGATATTTCAAAACGTGAATATGTGTGGATTAAAAGTAAATATTACTATGTTGACAATAGGAAAATTAATGATAAATGGATAAAAAACTTATTAAATATACATATCCCTGATGACATTAAATATTTTTAAGCATAGGTCATAAACTTAGTGTAGCTCCGAATAACAAATGCAAAAGAGTGGAAGAGATTCTGGCTGCTGCAGAAGAATAAGCCCCGTCTATGAATTCCGAAAACATAGACTGTATGAGGTCATTTGGAACACACTTAATGTAAAATTATCTTAACTCAAATTTTGAATGTACAAAACAAGTACAGTATCAAAATCTACGTAAAAAGACAAAAAAGTTTCTTAAATAGAATAATAACCTAATAGTTAACCATGCAGACAAGGGAAATGTTACTGTAATTATGGACAGAATGGACTACATACAGAAATACAATATTTTTTTACAAGGCATAGAAACATACGAACCTATTGATAAAGAACCAACAAATACTATACAGAGAAATTTAAATAAATTAATACACAAAAACATTCGACAATTACTAATGGATACTGACACTGGCAAACAGCTTAAATGCTATAATGGAGTTTCTCCGAGGGTCTATGGGCTCCCTAAAATACATAAGGTAGGAATTTCTGTCAGGCCGGTCACATCTTGTATAAATTCTCCAATCTATAATTTATTCAAGCACTTGAGTAAATCTGTACAGAAGATTTTTGGGAAAATTAAACACTGAGTAACATACCACAAAACTAGAAACTTTTTTTTTATGTCACTTCATTTTTT
Source organism: Druon quercuslanigerum (assembly GCA_010014905.2). Classification (NCBI taxonomy): domain Eukaryota; kingdom Metazoa; phylum Arthropoda; class Insecta; order Hymenoptera; family Cynipidae; genus Druon; species Druon quercuslanigerum. Next base: position 3,373 of record JAAAKG020143762.1, read on the forward strand.
TGTCACTTCTTAATAGTTGATATTATAAACAAACTTGCGGAGTACCCATGGGATCTTGAATGTGGTATTCTCATCAATCTCCCCTATGAAATTACATTCTTTTGTCGTTACGGAGACGACATTCTAGTTTTTGCTCCTGAGGACAAAATAGAGAGGTGAGACAACTCAGCGGCGCCACTAACGAAAAACAACATGCTATATAATGCATATTTTTGTGCTATTTTTTTGCTATTTTTTACAACAAAAAAAATATATTGCATATTTTTTGCTATTTTATTGTTATTTTAACAACAACAGAAATTTTTTGCTCTCTTAGTTTTCGAGAAAACTAGGCGCCGCTAGCTTGCCGTCAACTCAGCGGCGCCATCTACAAAAATCATCAAATTTAGTAAAATAACTGGGCTAGATTTTTTTGCTATTTTTTTGCTTGACAATGCGCTATGAATCGTTTTTGTAAAATTGACCCTTATTTAACGATAAAAAGCAACCCTTAACGATAAAAAGCAACTCCTCTGTACCACGTAGACATTACTTTGTTAAAAAATAACGTTTTACAGAATTTCGCACTGCCAACAGAGTCTCCGATTTTTCGGCTCCCCGAAAATACTCACTTTGATTTTTTGGCTTTAACCCTTAACGATAAAAACCAGCCCCTCTGTACCACGTAGACATTACTTTATTACAAAATAATCTTTTTCAGAATTTTGCACTGTCAATAGAATCTCTGATTTTGTGGCTCCTCGAAAACACCAACTTCGATTTTTTGGGTTTAACCCTTAACGATAACAAGAAACCCCTCTGTACCACGTAGACATTACTTTGTTAAAAAATAATCTTTTTCACAATTTAGCACTGTCAATAGAGTCTGTGATTTTTTCGCTCCTCGAAAATACCCAGTTCGATTTTTTGGCTTTAACCCTTAACGAGAAAAAGCAACCCATCTGTACCACGTAGACATTACTTTGTTACAAAATAATCTTTTGCACAATTCTGCACTGTCAATAAAGTCTCTAATTTTGTGGCTTTTCGAAAATACAAACTTAGAATTTTTTTCCACCACCCTTATCATTAAAAGACAACCCTTATGTACCACATAGACATTACCTTGTCAAACAATAATCTTTTTCAGAATCCTACACCATCAATACAATCTCTGATTTTTTTACTCCTCGAAAATACCCACATCGATTTTTTTGCTTTAACCCTTAACGATAAAAAGCAAAGCCTCTGTACCACGCAGACATTACTTTGTTAAAAAATAATCTTTTTCAGAATTTCGCACTGCCAACAGAGTCTCCGATTTTTTGGCTCCCCGAAAATACCGACTTCGATTTTTTTCCTTTAACCCTTAACGATAAAAAGGGAACCAAAAAACCGGAGACTCTGTTGGCAGTGCAAAATTCTGAAAAAGATTATTTTTTAACAAATTAATGTCTACGTGGTACAGAGGGGTTGCTATTTACAGTTAAGGGTTAAAGCCAAAAAATCGAAGTGGGTATTTGCGAGGAGTCAAAAAATCAGAGATTCTGTTGATGGTTTAGGATTCTGAAAAAGATTATTTTCCGACAAGGTAATGTCTACGTTGTACAGAGGGGTTTCTTTTTGTCGTTAAGGGTTAAAGCCAAAAACTCGAAGTGGGTATTTTCGAGAAGCCAAAAAATCATAGATTCTATGGATGGTGTAGGATTCTCAAAAAGATTATTTTTTGACAAGGTAATGTCTACGTGGTACAGATGGGTTGCTTTTTATCGTTGAGGGTTAAAGCCAACAAATCGAAGTGGGTATTTTCGAGGAGCCAAAAAATCAGAGATTCTATTGATGGTTTAGGATTCTGAAAAAGATTATTTTCTGACAAGGTTATGTCTACGTGGTACAGAGGGGCTGCTTTTTACCGTTAAGGGTTAAAGCCAAAAAATCGAAGTTCGTATTTTCGAGGAGACAAAAAATCAGAGACTCTGTTGGTAGTGCAAAATTCTGAAAAAGATTATTTTTTAAAAGAGTAATTTCTACGTGGTACAGAGGGGTTGCTTTTTATCGTTGATGATTAAAGCTAAAAAATCAAAGTGGGTATTTTCGGAGAGCCACAAAACAGCAGAATCTGTTAGCAGTGCCAAATTCTAAAAAAGATTATTTTTAAAAAAAGTAATGTCTACGTGGTACAGAGGGATTGGTTTTTATCGTTAATGATTAAAGCCAAAAAATCGAAGTGGGTATTTTCGAGGAGCCAAAAAATCAGATATTCTATGGATGGTGTAGGATTCTGAAAAAGATTTTTTTTTGAGAAGGTAATTTCTACGTGGTACAGAGGAGTTGCTTTTTATCATTAAGGGTTAAAGCCAAGAAATCAAAGGGGTATTTTTGAGGAGCCAAAAAATCGGAGAATCTGTTAGCAGTGAAAAATTCTGAAAAAGATTATTTTTTAACAAATTAATGTCTACGTGGTACAGAGGGGTTGCTTTTTATTGTTAAGGGTTAAAGCCAAAAAATCGAAGTGGGTATTTTCGAGGAGCCAAAAAATCGGACACTCTGTTGGCAGTGCAAAATTCTAAAAAAGATTATTTTTTAACAAAGTAATGTCTACGTGGTACAGAGGGGTTGCTTTTTACAGTTAAGGGTTAAAGCCAAAAAATCGAAGTGGGTATTTTCGAGGAGCCAAAAAATTAGAGATTCTGTTGGCAGTGCAAAATTCTAAAAAAGATTATTTTTTAACAAAGTAATGTCTACGTGTTACAGAGGGGTTGCTTTTTATCGTTAATGATTGAAGCCAAAAAATCGAAGTGGGTATTTTCAGGGAACCAAAAAATCAGAGACTCTGTTGGCAGTGCAAAATTCTGAAAAAGATTATTTTTTAACAAAGTAATGTCTACGTGGTACAGAGGGGTTTCTTTTTACCGTTAAGGGTTAAAGCCAAAAATTCGAAGTTGGTATTTTCGAGTAGCCAAAAAATCAGAGACTCTGTTAACAGTGCAAAATTCTGAAAAAAGATAATTTTTTGACAAAGTAATGTCTATGTGGTACAGAGGGGCTGCTTTTTATCGTTAATGATTGAAGCCAAGAAATTGAAGTGGGCATTTTCGGGGAGCCAAAAAATCGGAGACTCTGTTGGCAGTGCAAAATTCTGAAAAAGATTATTTTAAAAAAAAGTAATGTCTACGTGATACAGAGGGGTTTCTTTTTATCGTTAAGGGTTAAAGCCAAAAATCGAATTGGGTATTTTCGTAGAGCCAAAAAATCAGAGACTCCGTTGATGATGTAGGATTCTGAAAAACATTATTTTTTGAGAAGGTAATGTCTACGTGGTACAGAGGGGTTGCTTTTTATCATTAAGGGTTAAAGCCAAGAAATCAAAGTGGGTATTTTTGAGGAGCCAAAAAATCGGAGAATCTGTTGGCAGTGCAAAATTCTGAAAAAGATTATTTTTTAACAAAGTAATGTCTACGTGTTACAGAGGGGTTGCTTTTTATTGTTAAGGGTTAAAGCCAAAAAATCGAAGTGGGTATTTCCGAGGAGCTGAAAAATCGCAGATTCTATTAGCAGTGAAAAATTCTGAAAAAAGATTATTTTTTAAAAGAGTAATTTCTACGTGGTACAGAGGTGCCAAAGAATCAGAGACTCTGTTGATGATGTCGGATTCTGAAAAAGATTATTTTATATTAATTTAAATAGATTACAATTTATCTCCGCGTAATATTTCGTTTTCTACCGCGCTTTTTACAATTTACAATTTTTCATCAAGATGAAAATCACCATTTAAAAAACAAAATGTTTTCGCCTCAGTTGTATCTCTAGTTTTTAGGAATTTTAGAACGTTTAAACCATATTTTTAAACATATTTTTGTCTCCAAATTTTATACATCTAAAAATAATTTATCTATTCTGTTTTTTTGAAATATTTAGGAAAATATTTAAATGTGTGCATAAAAAACTCCGTTTCATTTGCCAATTAAAAAAAAATATATATTTTCAGAGTTTGAATTTCGAAAAAGTGTCATCGAATTTTTTACAAACAATTTATTTTTTGTAAATCTGCACCCATAAAACCTTAAAATTTGTAGTGTTAAAAAACTATTTACATTTTGGATTTGGAAATTTTAATCGTTGATCCGCAAGGGCAACCAAGCTGGGCCCTCTGCGGGGGCCCTTGTGGATTTTCACCGCGTGGACCATCCCCGCGGGTCCCTGCCGGAGGCCTTCATTATAAAGAGGGCTAAAGAGGGCTTTGTCCACACGCGTGGTTGGAAATTTAAATTTGGTTCAAAAATCGTCTCCTTATTTTGTAAAACGGGTAAAAAAAGTATTATTGTGTTGAATTGCAATACCTGTCAGAGAACGTTTATTCTTCTTTATCAAAAATTTATAACTTGTCTTATTTTTATGCTTGATAGGAATTTGATGAAAATGTTTTTAATCGTCCGAAGCCCTTCACAATATTCTTAAGAAGATTTTAATATTTTTGTTTCATTTGCAAAATTTGTTCAAAAATGTTGTACATTACGCTATTATAACTGCAACATTGGCATTTTGCAATTCTTGCAAGAATTGATTAAACTGATATCACTGATTAAAAGCCACTAAATTGGTTGAATGTAAAGTTTTCGACTGAAATTGTTTCAAAAATTGAGAAATTCTTTCACAAATGATCGTTCTCTCTGCTGATCATATGCAATATAAAAATTAAGAAAAAACGTGGTTTCAATATGATTGAATTGTGTGGGTACTTGGCTCCCACAAGAATTTAGACATCTGACTCCATTAGATGATTTTGCATCTAGGAGCACACGCGTGAAGCGTGTACATCGTTGGCAACTTTAGCAAAGCGGCCGATGTCGCTACGAATAAAGTATGCCGGTTTAATGTTCTCGGTTAAGGATTTTCGTAATGTACCATTAAGGGGAAACGGTAATTTTGGCTGAGCACATAAATGATTGCAGCGATATCTATAAGAAAATCGGATATGCAGTCTAGTGTTCCTGGCAATTACAAATAGAACTTCATACCCGAAAATAGGTAGTATTCTGTTCGTAAAATTCTTGACCTGTTAGACAGAGAAACTTAGCAACGAGAGAGACAGACAATGTTCAACCATTTTTATTAAACCCTTGTGTGTGGTTCGAGTTCCCTTTTCTCGGCTTACCTGCTCAGCTGAATGGAAGAAAAATACATAAACAGGGTATCTAACGTTTCTGAGAAAAAAAAATTACAGCAGTTTTGCAAGTTTTCCAGGACGAAAAAAAAGGTTTTTTAAGTACCTTTCTAAACATGTTTCATATGCTTTAATTTCTATGCACCCACAAATCTGACATTATGGACTGAACACGTTTTTTTGGTAATTTTTGGTAATTTGGTAGTTTGGGGAGAAAACTCGGTCTTTAGTCTCTTTTTTCGTAGAATTAGTTGAACTTTGACTGATTTATCGCCTTTTCAACTGATTTAGTTAAATTTTCAATAAAATAATTAAATTTTCAGCAAAATAGTCGAATTTTGAACGAAATGAATAAATTTTCAACTAAAATGATGAATTGTCAAGCCAGAAAAGAAATTAATTAGAAACTAGGTCAACTCTCAGCCAAGAGTCACAAATGTTCAAAGTGGAAGACGAATTTCTAGAAAGCATACAAAGCAGTTGAATTTTCAACCCTTTCCACCAAAAAATTAAAGTTTCAACAAACTCATTTCATTTCCAACCAAGCAAAATAATTTTCAACCCAGGTCAACCAGAAATTAGATTTTTTAAGAAAAAGGCAGTTGCATTTTCAACCCAAAGCTATTAATTTACCACCAAAAGAGTACATCTTTAACCAAACAGTTGCAGTTGCAACTAGCAAAAAAAGAAATTTCGACCCGAAAAATTGGTTCTCTAGCAATAAGAAAATGGAAACTTGACATTTTTCAGGTGAAAATTGTTTTGAAATAAAAAAAAATTTTTTTCAATGAATTAGTTAAATTTTCAATTAATGATTCGAACTTCAAACAAAACAAATTAATTCTTAACAAAGTGGTACACACCCAGAAAAAAGTTTTGTTGAATCAAAAAAACTTTCATTAAATCAAAGAAATTCTAGTATTGATATACGGTAAAAGAAACATTTGTTTGATTTAAAGAAATTTTTTTTCAATTTTTTGAATTCGATTTAAAGAAATATTTCGTTTCTTCAAACTAAATATTTCTTTGAATTCACGAAATATTTCATTGCTTTAAATGCAAAATTTCTTTAAGTTAATGAAATATAATGTTTTATTTGACCTGTGCGATAGAACAGGTTAGTTTAAAGTAAACGAATATTTTTTTGAATCCACTAATGAATTATAAATAAATTGGCTTCCTCATAAAGCAAATAATTCCATTTAATTTAAAACGATAATAACTCTAATTAAATACAAGCAAAAATAAAAAAAATCCTTTTTCTTCGCATGGGAATATTTTTGAATAATCAGATTCGCCTACTCGAGTTTCAAGGAACTTGCATTGTCTATTTGTTCACCTAAGGAAAAAAGTTTTTAAAAATATTTTTCGTGAGTAAATGAATTTTATTCTTTCCTAATTTGGAATTCTTCACGAAAATTAAGGATAAAAAAATTAATTGTGACGAAATTGTGCACATGATGTCAGGATTTAAATTATTACCAAGAGGCGTCTGTCTTCGCAAAAATTTGACAACACGTGTTCTGAAAGATGCGGTAACGTAAAGTAATCAAACTGATTTGTTCTGCGCAATCTCGTGGCACATTAGTAATGTGAATTAAAAATATGTTTCTTTGATTCAAAGAAATAATTCACTTATTTCAACTAACTAACTCGTAAGAACTTATTTCTTTGATTGTTTCTATAGTAACTATTTGAAATCAAAATACTTTTGTTTTGAATCAAGAAAATCATTTAAACAAATAATTTCTGAAAATTAATCGTTATGTTGAGGATTTATTATTATAGTTGAAAACTCATCTCTTTGATTGAAATACTGTTTAAAAAAATTTTAAATTAAATCTTATAACTTAAAATAATTCTTTTTTTGTATAGACACAGTGCCATTTTAGTTGGATATTTAGCTTTTTGAATAAAATATAAGTTTCTGTTGAGAAAACTGAAGTGAAAGATTGAAGAAAATTTTCTTCGATGAATGATGAATGATGAAGGCAAATGAGTTAAAACAAACTTATATTATCTGGTAAAGTGTGGTGTGCGACGTTTCGTTGACATTGGTTCACCAACCTCATCAGGTTAATTTATTAAAATAAAGAAACACTACATATTATAATCAATATTTTTACAGGTACACAGTATACGTTAAAAACAAATTAACAAAATAAATTACCGTTGACATTTACTAGTTAAAACATAAATGTTTAAGGCGTATAAATTAGGTTAAATATGAAGGACACATTTTGGTCCGATTGAAATGACCGTCTAAAGTCAACTGAAGAGACAAACCATTGTGTCGTTATCATATACACGTACTCGTACATAAATTCGTGGATAGTGAAAATTTAATTATGTCTTATGAAAAGTTAAACACCTAAATTGAATTTCTGTAATAATGGAAAATATATTTTAATAAGACCATGAATATCTTCATTTTATTAATTTTATTAGAAGTGCTATTTATACTCGTATAGATCAGCTCTGAAATCATTCTTTTTTCACAGTTAAGTTCTCGATCTATAATTTTTACATTGTCCCAATCAAATATGTGACCAAAATTATATTGATGTTTGTAAACAACCAATTCTGCTTTTTTCTTATTGATATGTTCGTTAATACGTGTTTTTATTGATCTTTTTGTTTCACCAACATAAGATGCAGGACATTGTTTACAAGAAAATTTATAAACTAAATTCGTTTTATCCCATTTTTTAGAAGCATCTTTGCCTAATTTTATTATAGAACTTAAACTTTTTTTAATTGTAGGTATCGTAGTAA
>JAAAKG020143763.1:0-11290 GCA_010014905.2 Druon quercuslanigerum
ATTCACTTTACCTAAAAACTCCTTCTAATAGCCAGATTAGCCAGTTAGCCACCGAAAACGAATCGTGAGGTCGGGGGCGCTCGGGTTCATGCTCGTGCATTTTCGGCTCTACAAGAGGCTGGCCTACGCAACATGTAGCAAAGCCGACTCACCGACACGCTGCGTTTGAATGTATTGCTCCCATATGGAAGAGTGGTGGGGGCCGAAAAATCCCACGTTCTGGAGACACTGCTCTGTTCTAGTGCGCTTCCTTTTATAGCGGACGCCCCGTGGGCTTTACGTGAGAGTCACGCGGAGAGGGCAGAAAATTGGTGGAGGGAGAAGCGCACATCGAATTTCGCTGGCGCTCTACTCGCGTTCCTCGCCTCTACTCGTCCTGTCACCTCGCTGACGTCACGGCTAACGTACCTTCCCTCTCTGTCTCTCTTACTCGAAGGCCTGATATTTAGTTTGTAGAATTTGAATATAGTTACGTACTAAATGAATGAACATCAATTACGTCATTTTTTCACCAAATATTTGAATTTTAAAATTATAACTAAGGAACGTTTAATAATTACAGGAATAGCCACATTTTTTATTGAAAAATTAATTTCTTACGTAAAATAAACGTGTTTTAACCAAAAATAAAATGAATTTTGAACAAAATATTCTGATTAAAAAAGAAGAGATTAATTTTAAATTAAGTAATGAATCTTCATCAAAAGCAATACATTTTCAAGAAAATATTTCAACGATTATTTTTTCTGCAAAAAAGAGGAATTAAAAATAAATTGCATGCATTTTCGAAGCAGAACTTGAATTTTGAACTAAATAGTTGATATTTAACCAAAGAATTAAATTTTCAAAAAAAAATAATTTGTGTACATTTGTAAATTTAATTAAGAAACGTCAATGTTAGGTAAATCGAGTTGAAACTTAACATTACTCATCAAAAGTGGCTATAAAATACAAATTAAAACATACTTTTTCATCAGCACTACCATTAGTCTGTTTTACATGTTACGCACATTTTTAAAACAATTTATTATTTTTCTTTAGCAATCTTCTCTTAGAATAGAATTATAAAATCGCTCGGTTTTCAACAATTTTCGACTTTTTTCAACTCTTTAGTTAGATAAAGGCAATAATTAATTAAATTTAACAGAAATAATATATAATATAAATAATGATTATTTATTATTTGTTTATATTTTTAAATTCAAAGCAAAGTTACAAAATTCTGAAAACTGCAACTTTTTAGCACTTCAGTAAGAGAAGATTGTTATAAATAATAAATTAAATTTTTAAAGTAAAAATACAATCGTAAAATTTGTATTAGAAAATTAATTTTCAACATACATAACGGAATTTTCAACTAGTTGAATTTAAACAAAAAGGAGGAATTCTCGAGGAAAAATACAAAAGTTGATATTTCAAGCAAAAATGGTAATATCTTGACCAATCCAATTACTATTTTTCAGCTAATGTTTAGCCGCTTGTATTAAACTTGAGAAAACTGAATTTAAGTACGAGAAGCTGTCTGTATGATCAATACGCGTAATCAGCAAAAGATCTGAGTAAAAAAATTATATTAGGAAACAAAACATTGAATATGTGGACAATATAATGCAAAGATAAGATTGTATTGTATATTCTTACTAATTATATTGAACAAGCCATCTTTCACTATTTAAATTAAGAAAGAATTGAATTATATTGATTAAAATCTATACAATAAAGTTTTATTCTTTAAGTTTATACTGTTCGTACTCAGCTTTAATTTTCGATTTCACAACTGAGACATTAATTACATAGCGAGATATAGGCGCTGTGAGCACAGCCGAGTTGAGCAATTCAGCGAATACAAAGCACATACAGCATATTCATCAGTTATATTGTCGATAAGGGCATCCATTATTCGGTTGTTGCTATATTTTGGTCCAATGAGGATTCTTCATCCTCGGCTCGCCTTGATCATCATTCTCAATTATGCTGGTGAATATAATTTTTAATAATTTGTCTAAACATTATTATTGGTTTATAACAAAATCGAAATTCATCAGTTTTTATTTCTTTTTGCAGAGTTCAGTTCACAGATGGACGATAATCAGAGTCAGTATGATCCATATAGTAATTATAACGCAGATCCCAATCATAGCTTCCATCACAATCATACCTTAATTACCAATTACCAAGGTCCCCATTCTATCCAATATGACATTCCTCACCTTGATCAGGATCACCAAGGTTTTCAGCATAACCAAAATCACATTGCTAAACTAGCTTTCAATCGTCATTTACATTTTTCTTCTGTTGGAGCATCTTCTGTTGGAGAATCTTCTGTTCGCCAGTCTTTTATTGGACATTCTTCTAGCGTACAACCTGCTGACGCAAAAGTCCATGGAACTTCTAACGCACGCGCTCCTTGTTACGATATTACGATCCTTGCCAAACATTTTAATATTTACCCACCTCTTGTTGTCCATCGCCATAATCCACATCATTATCATGTCGAATCTTATCCTAAAATTGTACCAGCTCTTACAGATCTTGATAGAAGCGGTTCGACTATAGGATTGAGACATGATCAATTAAAATTATCTTCCGGCTATTTTCGACTAAAGAAAGACGAAACAGAATACGTACCAGTGCGACCATTCACAAATATGCGTCTTATAATATCAGTTCCCGATATGTGCATCCTTGGATTCTTAGATGGTTCAGATACGTTTTGGGGACTATATGCTATATTCCTTGGAAGTATCGAACGAGTTATGATTCCACGTGCAAGAAAATATGCTGAATTAATGCTCCCGGAGGAAATTTCCGTATATCCAGACAAACGAATATTTATCAAAGAGATATTACCACGAAAACGACGGCCTTAATGTTCATCTCGTGTTTACTAAGATTCTTGTGTAAAATACGAGAAGCGATGAGCGGAAATGAAAAAAATTCAATAAAAAGCTATTCACAATAGGCCACTTTCTATTCATTTTTATCTCTTATATTAAGGTGTTTGCGATGATATTCTCATCTATTTTAATTTAGTAAGGAAGCTTGGAGTCGACAGGTGTATATTGGAGAATTAATTTTTGTTGAACTTGGGCACAAATCGTTTATTGCGGACCGAGAATAAAAGCGGCGTAGAATTAGCAGAGGAGCCAAAGCGAATTTGAAAGGTTTAGCGTAACAACGGTTTGCAGTATGCTGGAGAGGGCTCACATATGAGCCCTCCGTGCACACACATAGCGCCCACCACTCGCATGCGATCTGTCGCGCTGCTGCGCTGCAAGCTGGTTACGTACTATCTTGGTGTGGCCCGTTTGCTAACTAAAATGCACATCACCGCACTCGGGGGAGCGCGGGAAGAATCTCTAGATTCAATTTGAATTTTATGTAACTCTCAGATACGAAAATGTGAAAAGATGTTTTCGGGCAATTGAAGCTTCGTTAAAAACCTAGATAAAATGCAGACTACGCAATACATGATAAAATGCGTCTGAAAATGCAGTGTATATTTACTTAGTGACTCATAGGTCTAACAATAGTATTATTAATGAGTGTGTGGCGCCGATGAAACCGGATGTAAATTGGACTTTAAATTTGTTTATACCTTTTTATTTTTACGAATGTCAATCATCGAGTGACTCGTATCCTGTAGGCGGAGCGATGTGACCTAGTTTACTATTGGTTAGTCTGTAGGAAAATTCCACAACTTCAGAAATGTGATTGGTTCTTGGCCGAAGAGTGAGCAATGAAACTGTTGAATAAATATTGTGATTTAGTGAACCTAAAAATAGGTGTTATTATTTTAAATGTGACCTAGGTTTGCGGCAGTGGTTTCCACCACTAAACGCCAGCATTCCGAACTTTCGTTCAACGAATCAGCAAAGAGATTACAACGGAATGAAATTCGACTGCAGATCCTGGGACGTAACACGTGCTGTTTAATTATCGAACCACCGCTCGAGAATCAGAAGTTTGCGGCGTTGCCAATTTGGTTTATTATACTATTTAATTAAATGTATATTTATTTAAATTATGTTGTTCAGAATACACATAAATAACTAAGAAGCTTATCAGAGATATTTGAAATATTTAAAACATATTACTTTCTGAAATAGCCTTTAATACCGGCTTTTTTCACAATGATAAACACCACACTCTCTCCATTAACACGCTAATCTTTGGTAACGTCGAAAACTTCTGCTTTTTGAGCGGCCGTCTGATAGGCGAACAGTACGTCATCAGCTCGCACTGCTGCAGCGCGACAGATCGCAAGCGATTGATTGGCGCTCTGCGCGTGCACACGGACGGTTCGTGCGTGAGCCGTCCTAATTTAGTATATATTTTTATAGTTTGGCGGCAAAAGTAACCTCCGTTTGCCATTTAAACGCTACCAACCTTGGAGACTTATCTCTAGTTCCTCAGTAGAATGAAATAAAATGACTAGACATCAACGCTAGGGTGTCACAAATTAATTGGTGGCAGCGGTGGGATATGCCACACTAAATTCGGAAAATAAAAATATAAACAATTTTCAGAAAACTGTTAAAATAATTTAAAATAAAAGTGTGCAAAAACTTTTAAAATTCTCTGGGTGCGGTTCTTCTTTTGACTAGTGCAGTCTACCGTCTAAGCAATACAGTGCCGTAAATCTATATGTTTAGACTTTTATTAAGCGGGAAAAACTTTCAAAATTTAAAAGCAGTTTTGTGAAGTGAACATTTTAGAAGTGACAGTTTTTGTGCATTCGAACAGTGAATTGAAAGTGACAGCTCGTGAACTTTTAGTGTTTTGAGGTGTTGCAAATCACACCAAGATCGTTGACAGAAAGGAAGAGAGCACACATCACTCCTTTCTTTCTGTATGCTGATCATCAAGGACCGCTCTTTTGAATAATCAAAAGAATACAACAGCGTGGGAAATTTTCTACATGGACCTAGGATCATCGCCAGTCTTTCTGAGCAATTAAGGATCTTCAGCGCATCTTCAGGACTTCTCCGACAGTTGCTTGGATTATTCTCATCAAACCAGATAAGATTGTATTTTTTATATTTTAATTATGGCACACACTCGTAGGAATAAAAGGACAAAGGTGTCCGACAAGGATAGCGTAGATGCTTCAGTAGAAAGTAACGTTATTTTTTCCGTTAGTAGTCAGGAAAATCTAACTTCAAACGAAGTAATTGTATCTGTCGCGTCAAGAGATAACGACTCTTTAATAATGTCAGGGATTAGTCAGGTTGATAATCCTTCGTCATTGGCAGTAGATTCAAATATATCAAGCTTGAATATAAACAGAGCAGGGATGCGTGTCGCGAAAGATATGGTGCCAGAATTTGATGGCAAAAATCTCTCAGTTACTATGTTTTCTCAACATTGCAGAATCGCTGCAAAATGCATCGCTCCCGAGATGATGATCTTTTTCATGACGATCATTAGAACCAAAATTACAGGCTTTCCTCGTCAGTTGATTAAGGACATGGGTAAATTAACCTTAGAAGAATTACTTGGAGTTCTTGAAAGGAACTATGCTCCACGCGCTAATATTTGTCAATTATTACAGACGTTATCTACCATTAAAATACTCCCTAATAAAAAAATTCGTGAATATGGTGCAAGAACTCAGGATATATTAAATAAAATAACTCGTCAAGTAATGGCAAAAACTCCTGGGGAAAAAGGGAACAGAAAGATGCCAGGAATACCGCGGGAATGCCGTCGGGAATTTTATTCATCGTTTAGATGAGAAAACATTAATATTTATAAAAAAATAAAGAATCTCCCACTCTTGAAGAAGCTTTAGAGCAAGCATGGCAGCGGATTTAGAGCGAAAATCATAAGATTCCCTTCACTCTAGCGATCTAGAAAAAGTTGAGTCAAGTTATGCGAGTGATTCTAGTTCTACAATTCTGAATAAAAAAAGGTCGACTTGCTGTAATGTAGTCGGCAGACAGGGAATCAGCGGATCCTAGTAGAGGGCGACCGTTGTCATCAATCGAATGTTTTAATTGTCGACAAAAAGGTCATTATAAACGCGAATTTCCTCAATTACGAATTTCAGGGGTAAAATTTATCTCTAATAATAAGAGAAAACGCGAGAACTACTGTACTTATTGCAAGTATGAAAACCATACCTATGATGAATGTAGGCTTAGATAGAAACACGACAGCGAACGAAACGCGAAAAAGATCAAAGCAAGTCATTTAAAAAACTTGATGAAGGGAGGGCAGAAACAGACCCAACTCCCTTTAAAGCACAAATCGGGTCCACCAGACGCATCGTTCTTCGAAACGAGACAGCCGCAAGAAAATTAAAAAATCCTGAAATAACATGGAAGAATTCTGTTTTCATGGGGGGAACAGCATTATTTTTGATAGATACAGGCTGCGAGCTAAATCTAATTAAAGAAAATTTTGTCGATTCAAAATGTTGGATAAACAATTCAATAATTTACAATCTTTTTGGATTTGTTTCTGGAATGGTTATCACTCTTGGGAAGATTACTGTTTTAAAAAATAAAATAGAATCCAAATTCCAAATTGTTTCCAAGAATTTTCAAATTACTCAAAATGGTATTTTCGGAGGAAAATTATTTAAATAATCATAATGCTGTTCTCACCATCGAAGATAATGAATTTAAATTCAATTAAGCACAGGAAATTCTTCTATCTAGATATTCCTATCCGCGAGACCCAAAAAGGTTATCGAAATACCAATAAAAAGAACGTCCTCTCTCGTTGGACTTTTACCTAGGATAGATGTTGGACCAGGTGTATTTTTAGAAGAAGCCCTTGTAAATTTCCTTTTAGGTAACGCAAGGTGTTTGGTCATTAACACCACCGCGACCGACATAGACATTACCCTACTACCTGTCGAACTTGAGGAGTGTGATATCGTTTAACACCCACCTCAAACATGAATGTACCCTCAAGATCCTCAAGACCTGGTGATGACGGACCCATTAAAATGAAACAATACTGTTATCCCCAGACTCTAAAGGAGGAAGTAAATCGCCAAATAAAAGATTTATTAAAAAAAAGGTCATTTAATCTTCGAAATCGCCATACAAAAGGCTCGGGGCCTTACGACACCAACCCTCAGGATATATAAAAAAGTGGTCCTGTTTGAGACATCTGAAGTATTCGTAAAAATTGGGAGAAAACTGTCGCAGGTTAACTTTCCCTCCCTTGAAAACTCAGAAAAAGGTCAAAGGAGAGTTGTTTACCGCCCTCAATTCGACCAGACCCCGTGACGCGGAGGAACTACTGCGACGAATTGCGTCACTAGAGTTAGAACAAACTCGTCTTCGAAAAAGAATAAACTCGTCCTCGAAAAGGAACATACTTGTCTTTGTGCGGGAAACTGACTTGTATTTCAGTATAGTTTCATCGTGAAATTGTAATTCAAATCGATAAATTGTACACGTGAATTTATAAACTTTGATAGTGCGTGTGTGCCATAACAGTGAGTTAACGACGAATGTCTTAATTTTAATCACCTTTTCCAATTTGGTATATATTTTTATAGTTTGGCGGCAAAAGTTACCTCCGTTTGCCGTTCGAACGCTACCAACCTACTAGACTTATCTCTAGTTCCTCGCGAGAATAAAATAAAGGGACTAGACATCAACGTTAGGATGTCACAGCTGGCACAAACAGGCAGTTCAGCCCGACACCGGTCCGTTTCGTCTCGTCACTTGAGGTCCGAGGCTCCTAGTGAGTACGCGCTCTTTGGTGTGCGCTCCCGTCGGAGACAGCTAGTGGGTACTTAGTAAAGCGACTCGCTTCAATTACGCGAGTAAGAGCCAAGTTGTAAATAAGCACAAGTAATTTTATTTTATTTTTCACGAATTAAAATATATTTTGCTTATTCTAAATGCTAATTTTTATTTAATATTAAGATTTTCTCTCACCTAAAATTGAATTAATGCAAAGTTTTCTTTGAGGTTGTTTCGATAACCCCTTGGCCTACGAGCATTCTTTCTTTATTGGGGAAATCGTTTGAATCTTTGTCCGTTTTTTGTTCCTCTAGAGGGATTCGCTTCTCCTAGGGCTCGTAAGAGGGGCACTGATGAGGGCTTTTTCTGTCAATAATTCTTCTTGTTTTTAAAGATAAAAACGCGTCTAGTCTTTGTTTCTGGGGAGATGTCTCGATAGCTCCCTGGTCTCAAGGACCAGTTTGGTTAATTAAATACGAGATATAAAACAAAATAAAATATTCAATTATTTCTAAAAATTAAACAAATAAAAGATATAAATGCCCAGTGCTCGTCAGTAGAACTCTATAGAACAAATATTAAACTTCTTTCTCTTAAAATTAAATACTAAACTAACATAAAAATATATCACTTACGTAAGCAAGTAAGCGATAATTAAAAGGATATTTGTATTTGTTTAAGTGTACAATAGCCCTATCTTCCGTGATTTTCATAAGAAACGGTGAGTGCGTTCATTACCAAATATTAATACAATATTTGGTTTATTTAAGATCTATTACTAAATCATGCAACTGCACTAGTGATTACATTAAGAATATTGGTAAACACAAAGTCGATCAACGGTTAGAAAATATAACTGTTTTACAATTTTATTATCAATTTGCAATCGAAACAAATTCAAATATCTAAATATTATAGACAGTGGAGGGGTCGATCAGTAAAGTGCCAGAAAGTGCAGTTTTAAAAATTAATTTTTCAATTTATAATTGTCGACACTAGAGTAAGTCACTAAACTTAAATTAACGTGAACATTATCGCACGCACCTAAACATAATAGGTAAAAATAAATATAAAGTTGGCTATTGTCGATAGTTTTTTTATTGAATTATTTTTATCCTCATTTGTTGCCTCTGCTATGAAGGTATTACATGAAGTAAGCCAGATAGAAATAAAAATATACATACATAAAGAGTGGATTCAAATATCGTTGTCTGAATTTTTACGTTTCAATGTTTTTGGCGGTCTTTTAAATTTCCGTTTGTCGTAGTATTCGACAACTTCCTCTGCTAGCATCAATTCAGCAATATCTCTTTCAGGCGGAATTACAACTCGTTCGATTCTTCCGTGATATATAGCATACAGTCCCCAATACGTAAATGAAGAATCTAATATTCCAAGGATGCACATGTCGGGAAGTGATTTTAATATACGCATCTGTTTAAATGGTCGCACTGGAATGTATTCTGTTTCATCTTGCTTTAGTCGAAAATAGCCGGGAGGCAATTTTGATTCAACATGTCTTAACCCTAAAGTCGAAGGCGTATCAAGATCTGTAAGAGGTGGTACCAAAGCTAGATAACGTGCGGTATGGGGATGATCTGGATTATGCGGATGGACAACAAGCTTTCGGTAACCATTAAAATATCGGGCCAGAACACTAACATTGTAAGGAGGAGCTCGCACGGTCAAAGTTTTAGGTACTTTTACGTCAGTAGGTGAGTTTTGAGGTTGTGCGCTGGAAGACTGTCCAATAGAAGATTTTCCAACAGAATCAGAATATGAGTGATGAACATGATCTGACTTAACAATGGGATTTTGTTTATGATGGAGATCTTGGAGATTGTGATCTAGATTAAGAATCTCATTTTGGTTAGAATGCGGATTTCCACCAGAAATAGAATGTGGCTGATGATTAAGATCTAAGTTAAGAATGGGATATTGGTTATGATGGGGGTCTAGGGTAAAAATGTCATATTGGGCAGGATGATTGGCATCTGCCTTATAATTGAAAAAGAGATCATATTGATCCTTATAGTTCTCCATCTGTAAACTGAACTCTGCAACAGAAATAGAAACAGTTGTATTTTAATTTTATAATAAATCTATAATGTTGTTTCGATAAATTATTGAAAAAGATATTTACCAGCAGAATTGAGAATGACGGTCAAGGTGGCGACCAGAGAATAAAGAAGCCTCATTTAATCAAAAAGACTGAATAATGAAAGACTTTAGTAACAAGACAACTGATGAATTTTCTGAAGCTTCCAGTATGTATACTATTCGTGGATTATTCACACAATCCCGCATTTCACATTTTATACATGTGAAAAATAGGAAGTGACGTGTGAAATCATACTCTAAGTCTAGACCCTTTAACCTTGATATACTGCCGGCGTCGGGCATGGTCTCGTAGCATGGAAATGGTAGTTACACATGGTCTTCTTATTCTAAGACGTGCCTGAAAATCTGAATGTAAACAGTCAGGGATTTAGTGACCAAGGTTCCGGTGAAATTTGAAAACTCAAATTATTTATTTTTAAGGTAGAAGGAGGTTATTGTTGTTATTGTCTTCGTAGTGAAAGACCATTTTTCTCGATTATTTGCTTAAATTGGATTTAAATTAATTTTGTCCAATAAGAAATTATTCTATTTTTCATAAAAATAATTCTTTTTGGTTAAAAAATAAATTTTTTGGTCGAAAATTAAACTTTTAGGTTCAAAATTCGACCATTGAGTTAAAAATTCATTTTCATAGATTATGATGCGAAAATTTAGAGGCTTTATCAGAACTTTGAGAGATTTTAAAAGACTAAACAAATTTTTTTAGATTCAAGGTATTACTTCAAATGATTTTTAATTTTTAAAAATCAATAATAAAAGAAAATTAAGAAAAAATTTCAAACATTCGAAAATTCAAGTAATAATTGAAAAATTTAAAATTAGTTTGAAAAATTGAAAAAATGTATGTTTTTAAAAATTTTTAAATAATAAATAAAATTCAAATTAAATAAAAATTAAAACACTTCAATATATGTTTGAAATTGTAAAAAAAGAATTTAAAAAATTTGTTAATGATTATTTTATTAATAAGTAATTTAAAAGGACTTAAAAGGATGTAAATTCTAGATAAATTAAAACAGGCAATTTTTTACCAGAAAATATGGTTATTCCATTTTTGGTTAAACAATATTTATTTCTGAGTTGAAAATTTCAATTTCAATTTGGTACAAAATTCACATATTTTGTTAAAAATTCATCAAGTGGCTTTCAAGATCATCTTGGTTGAATTCGGTAGTTGAATATTCTTTTTTGTTTGTTAAAAATTAAATTTTTTAATAAAAGTTTGACTATTGCATTTTTTGTTAAAAAAAACATATTTTTAGTTGGACATACAAACTATTTCGTTTAAAATTTGTATCAAATTTAAATAAAGTAAAGTAATAACAATTAATAAAAAATAACAAAAATAATTTTTAAAAGAATTTATCATTGTTTGGAAGTATCTCCTTTTTCTTTGGTTTTCTGTTCGACAGGATTTTCCAAAAATTGCTTTAAAATCTTCCACATTATTTTGGACAATT
>JAAAKG020143764.1:0-11290 GCA_010014905.2 Druon quercuslanigerum
TCCTGGAAAAGGGTCAGGGGTTAGACCAACATTATTTCTGTGACCCGTGACAGGGATGCCTGCAGGGTCCCTAATATTCAGTCCTGCACTGTCTTTCCTTTCGCGATGGTGGGTAGCCTAGCATCTTCTTGAAGAAGACTGTACCGCCAGCGCTCGACTCGGGCGTAACAATGGGTCCCCCGGCGGCAGGGTTGAGAGGCTGGTTAAGAACCCTGTCTTAGCTTTTACCCCCGGATTATGCCTGAAGCGGCCAGAACTCAGGTATACATTATCTATACATTCAGGTATACATCTTCTTTGAGTTTCGCAAATGATATATCTTGAACTTCGAATTATCGAAACTATATATATATATATATATATGTGTGTGTGTGTGTGTGTGTGTGTGTGTGTGTGTTTATATATAATGTTTAAGAGAATGTTTTGAAATATTTCAAAACAAATTATAATGTATAAATAACAATTGAAAAACTATTGTTTTGAAATATCACTCTAAAAGTGTAAAGAAATTTTTCGCTTTACTCGATATCGCCTCTTTCTTCATTGGCATGATTCTAAAGTGCTGATTTAGCGACCTTGTCAAGATGGCTCGTGCCAGCGTGCAATCATAGTGTCAGAAACCATAGAATAACTCTCTATTCTCTCTACTAATTCTCTACACATGGTTTGTACGTAAAATTGTTACGACTCTAAATCAAAACAATTTAATTTGTAGTTGAAAAATTGCCTAATTAAAAAAATGTAATTTTTTCATTTTTTATGTTTCTGGCTTAAATTTGCGGAACGTGATATAATTGTTCCAACTTATTAATTTGTTGATTCATTCTTCCACCCATCCTGCAGTTTTAATTTTCGCGGTGAAAACTTTGACAAATTTTAAAAATGTTAACAATATAACTGTATGAATCGAGAGTTCGTAATGTACTGATTTTTACTCGGTATGGAAAAGCAGGAAAAGTGTCTAGTTACACTGGCGTCTGCTTTTTTTTGCTCCTTTTTATGTGTGTAACGCGTCGGTCATTTTAAAATCCTACGAAGTTCCTTCAAGTAATAGAAAAAATTTTTTGAAAAATTCCTCAAAATTGTTTTAAAAACCCTCAAAAATTGATAATTCTTTCAGACTTTGGAAGTGTCTTCCATATCCGTAATATTTTATGAAATTTGAAAATTTGATTAAATTAAGAAAAATTTGTTTATGAAATTTGCAGCTGAAAAGTTCTTGATAGTAATCATAATAAAATACACAAAGAAAAGAGAATAAACCCCCACCCATTACGAGACAAATAGTTCAATTTTCAATGATATTTTGGATATTTTAAATGTCACCTATAGTTAAATAAATTACAATTTAATTTTCTACTATATTTGATAACTTCCTTAAAAATATAAGCTTGGTCTCCTACCTTCCGCTTAATGGCCGTTCCTTACGATCACAAATCTTTAACTAAATACTTAGGGCCGAAGTTGGTATATTCTTCAATCTAGTGAGTCGAAAAATCATTGGGGAGGATTTTTTAGGAAAGTACTTCTACTTCAACTGGTCTTAATCCTAGGTAGGCATCCCTCTTTTAATATTGGATTGAGGATGTTTATGGCGATTAGTTGCCTCATTCTGGCCTTGATATTCGGTATCCTAACGAAGGTTTTGATTTCTGGTTTAAGCTATATTCAATCTGCCTGAGACTCCTTGTCGACAAAGGAAATTGGGTTAATTGGATCCGAGATGGTAACCAACGAATTGTATCTAAAAGATATTTGGGCTTGTTTTTGCCGCAGATACGGCCATCCAATGATTCTGTCGGAAGAAATCGGGAAATCATTCTTCATGATATGAAACTCGATTGAGATTCCTAATAGTGTGACGTTTATAGTTCCGATTGTCTCTACAGGTTCCGGGTGTATCTCTTTTAGTAGAACCGCTTGGCCAGGCTGATATATTAGTACAAAAATGGGGGTCTTAATTTTAATCAGTTTCACGTCTCGTCCTGAATCCACAAAAAGGTCTATTTTTGACACTTGAGTTCTGGTGCTGCCAATGTTACTATTGGAGAGTCTCTTTCCACTTTTTAGTAAATATTCAGAAAACAAATATAAAAACGGAAAATTTCCTGCAAGGGGGATCAGCGATAGGAAACCACCTAAAAATTACTAGAAAACCCAAACTATATTTATTTTGATGCACTGAAGCAAAATGCTACCTGCCTATATTTTGAAATCGAAAAAATCACCTTGAACAACTGAAAATTCACTTTCCGCTGGAAATTTCGTTTTCTGCAATAATCTTTTTAAAGCCCATTTTATCAAAAAATCGGTAACCAGGGCATTTTCACGTGGTGATGGTAGGCAACAGATCAACGCTGGTTCATGCCGTCGTGGTATGCACAGGCAAAAAGCACGTAACCTTGGTCGGATTTGAAGCCCCAGTATCGGCGGCAGTTCAGGCTAAGAAAGCGGGCCCAAAGTCGTGCTTATCAAGCAACCGCATGTCTATATTCGTGTTAAACTTGGCCTCTAGAGAGTACAATGCAAAAAGAAACCACTCTATTGTTCATCAGTGTGATAAGAGCGATGAGTTCTGCTATGTTTGTGGGAAATTTGAAGATCGTAGAAATCGAAGAAGTTTATATCAAAATTTTTAATCTATTTATAAAGATTGCTTTAGTAACGAGGCAGCAAATAAAGGTATACACTAGAAATCTGATATTGTTTGTAGTAATTGCAGAATAATGTTATCATGATGGGACAAAACTTGAAAACCAGATCAGTTAAAATTTACCAAGCCTATGATACGGTCTAAGGCTTCAAGTCAAGAGACTTGCTATTTCTGTAGGACCAAAAAAGGAGGTAATAATTTAAGTATTAAGCAAAAAATGTCATTGTGTCCAGCGATAGAGTAACCGCTCATGCTCTGCAATGATAATAAGCGCAGTAAATTTTAGATGCGGGACGAAGATTAAGAGGATACACACGTTTATTTGGTCTATATGAATGGCCCGAGCAACCCCTAACATGTAGAAGTTCTTGATCGATGGATGGATATAAACCGGCTTACTAGGATTTTTAATGTATATTGCATCTCGTAGATGCGTGGTGATTCTCTCTTCGCATACTTGTAGATCTTCTCCTGTCACAGTGCAGTAGAAATTGAAGCAGACACTAGTTTCGTGCAATAAATCGTCAATATTGGAAAAGCGATCGATCGTGTGCCATTATGGTACTGAGATGACATATAACTGAATTTATTCGTCCTTTCTTACCTTGTCCCACGTTTTTTTAGTTAAATGAGCAGATTGAACTAAGTTGGAACCATGATGTTCCAGTTTCATAGGGGATAACTATTTAGGGTTAGTTCAGTAGGGATAATTAGTTCTTTTTTCGAAAAATCGTATCGCAATTTACCTTAAAGAAGTAAGTTAATTAAAAAAACTTCAATAATTTGAATACAAGAAATCAATATCTCCAATAATTATGCAAATCGCGACATCGATTTTTAAATGTCAAGTTCGTTTTTCTCGCAAATAAAAATATCGGGTTCAGCAATATAAATTTTTTGTCCCAGCAATTTCGCTTGAACAAACTCTTATATCTAGCAGTTTCGACCTATATAGAATGAAGGACTGGAAATAAGGAATGAAAAGGGCAGAATTATAAACGGAACATAAATACTGATGAATTTATTAATACAAATAATATATTACATTCCAATCGCACGACAAAACATTCTACGAATTTGACAAGCATTTTTTTGAAACATTCCGATCTTTAACTTTAAAGAACTATACAAAAACTCATAAAAACTCACAAAAGAAAAAATACCGTTTTGCAACTCGAATTGCTGTCCTTAAGCATATCAGTCAAAGAGAATAAACCTATTGCTCCTCTACTCATAGAAGGTGCATAACAAATTGTAATAGTACCCTTTGCAGTAGTGGTTGACGTAGTTGTGAACCCTGCAAACTTCAGTAGTCTTATAAACCAAGCATAAATAATTATCTTTCGTGGGCACGTGTATCAAGGCGCTCTCTTCTTTCGGATTAACGTAATCGATAGTGACATAATCTGGAGCTTTATTTGTGTGGAATTGTATTATTACATCCAGGGACCCATTCACAAATGAGCGCGCCAATTCTCGATCGTCTTCAACATGCTCATTTGGGTCTGACATGTAATCCTCAATATCTGATTCTTCAGAATCCGTTCCACGATTCATTTCGAACTTCGAAGGTGAAATTTGAATGATTGAAGACGCAGCCTGGTGCAAGCTCTTCCTCGATTTCGTAACTCTCCGATCTAATATCTTCAGACTTATCTCATCATCTACGTTTTCTTCAACATCTGCTTCTTCTGAATCCGATCCATGCCTCACTTCATGCTTAGAACCAGATACTTTCACATTGGAAGATGTTGCTTGATAAACATTTATATATTTCTTTCTCGTATTTGGCGATTTCCTATTCAATACTCTTTTCAAGATTTCGGTATCTGCCTCATCTCCGCTACTCGTAGGTGTGTTCACTGCCTCCTCTAGACAATTATCATCAGTCCCATCCCGTAAAAAAGGTTTAGGCTTTAATAATTGATCGGCATTTGAACTTTCACCCAATTGATCATCTTCCATTGCTTCGAAATTCGATGCGGATTTCCTGTCAGTAGTATTGGACACAGAATCGTAAATCTGAGTATCCGTCATGAGCGTATAGCAACCAGCGGTCCACCTCTGAAGTTCCATCCTCATTGTCGGTTTCATACCATCCTTCTCGGGAACCAGATCCAATTCGGTGTATTTTTTCATTAAATCAAACGTAACTATAGATTTAAATAGTTTACAAAATTCCTTCAGTTTCTCGGGTAAGGTTTCTTCATCGGCTACTTCGTAATTTCGCAGGTCAGCAGGACCGACCTTCTTCCACAGGATTTCATCATTCTCTATATCTTGAGAAAGTTTCTCGTACACATCTGGTAGGACAAATTCCTGTAAGAAAGCAAAGGATTCGTACTCTATGTTTACTTTGATGTCTCTCACGACTCCGGGCAACAGATACGATTTAGATATCCATTGCTTCAGATCAAATTGCATGTTTTCAGGCTCTATAAGTGCAGTTTCTGTATCCTCTCTTAAAGGTCTATCTTTTTCAATTAAAGGCCCATGGAACCATCCATTGATACTCCACCTACACTTTTCCGGAGAAGTGACTTCCGCAACCTGATGGAAAGAATTTTCTGTTACCTCGAAAAAGACGAGTGAGTTGTACTCAGGAACGAGAGAGCGAACAATGTTTCTAGGAAGCCCATTTTTATCTGTGTCGAAAAGATCCAAAGCTCCTCCGTCAGTCACTTCCCAATTTTCTGAGAGATAGAGAACGAAAGCGATTCTTCGGTCCCCCATGTTATCGTCATGGCAGAGTAAATAATCGGTATCTGAGTAACAGGAACTGGATATGGATATCTTATTGTTCAGCTCGATTTTTGTGTTACGTTCCATCCACGAGACTAAGTCAGTCTGAAAAGTTTCAAAGAGGACTTTCAAGTTCTTACTTTCTACGTTAGCCAGATCATTCGTTTGCTCAAATTGATAAAGATCAATACTGTTTCGGCGACTCTTAACATCCAGCAGCTCATTTTTTATCTATAAAAACAAACATATAATATTTTAATCAAAATAGGATCTAATAACTCTTTCATATAAAAAAAGAAACTTCTATTTGAAACCTATTTGATTAAACAAAACATTCTAGTTTTAAAGTCTATAAAAACATCCTTAAATAAGCTTTTCGACCATCAAACCGCTTGTGTTGTTTTCACGAAATTACAGCTATCGGTCGCCTAAGATTCTGATACTATAATGAGGGATTGTAATTTCTCAATATTCCGCACATAAAGCCTTCATCGCAAAATAAATCTTATAGCGATCGCAAACACCTGCCCTCAAACCTAATATCTGTTAGAAAAATGTTAATAAAAATACTGTCGGCCACATTTTATTCTACATACTTTCTACTTTAGAAATAATTTTCAATTGGAACCCAACTTAATCGCGTCCTTAAAGTTCTATGAAAAGAGTTTTTAATCCTTTTAAATGATAAAACGGAATATTTCGTTGTTTTTATATGAAAATAACCTATGGAATATTGGAATCTAAAATGAAAGAAATTCTTTATAATTATTATAACTTGTTTTTTGTATCTTCATTCATCTATATACAGGGCTTTATGAGGAGTTCCAGCTGATATACCGACGTTTTAGCCCGGGAGGGTATGGAAAAAAATGTTTGATTCTCAATTTTGCAAAAGAGTGTTTTTATGAAAGTCTTGATAGATGCCTAACAAAAGGGTAGTCAATTAATTGCCAAAAGTTGGGCCATTGCTTTGCAAGCAGTTACCAAGGACATTAGTACAAAACAACCTCTATCTATAGATGAAGGTTGTTTTACACTATACATACATCTCGGGGTCGAGAAGGGCACCAGAATTTTTAAGCTTTTCGAAAAGCGTTGACTTAAAAAATTTCCCCTTCATAATTTTTGGAAAAAACCTTAAAAAACATCTGAAAAATAACCATTACCTACGTGAGAAGCGAGAAGACGACCAAGCTCGAATAGAATAGTCTGTTGAGATAATTTTCACTTGCTGGAATTGGCTCATACAGACAATACCTAGCGGTGTTTAATGGCAAGTGAGTCCAGATCTAACATATCAATTGTTTATGTATATGATTGTGCAGTAGTTGATGCTACTGAGATTACCATTAAATACTGATTCGCTGGTATTAACGGACATTTTTTAAATCTATTTCCATATAAGTGGGGTTTTGCTTGAAAATGTGTGCGCTGTTGAGGGTATTTTTCATCAACCGTGTCACTGGCGAGTGATCTCCTTGTAGTGCCAAACACACTTTGTTTTCCTTTTTTGTTGATGCTGGAATTTCCAACCAAAGCTAAGCTTGTTTCTTTTTTAACTTGCAAATATAACGAAACCGACCCCGATGTATGGTGGATTCTATTTGGAATTTGCGTAATCACTAAGCTGGTTTCTATTGGAATGTGTTTCGATTTCCCAAAAAACATAGAACCATCCTCGGAATACAATGGCTTCTATTTAAAATTCCGGTAAGAACTAAGCTGATTTCTATTGGACGCTGACTGGTTTTCCAAAAACATGCCCTTGATCCAGAATCTGATGGGTTTTCTTTGGAATATCCAAAATACGCTGAGCAGGTTTATATTAGTTTCTGTTTAAATTACCGAGCAAGAATACACTGATCATAGAATAAAATGGGTTCCATTTAGAGTTTTCCAAAGAGGCTAACCGGGGTTTTTTCTGTTTCCATTTCCAAAACCAAAACCATCCTGAAGACAGATAATTCTATATTTGCAATCTCCAATAGACTCTGATCTGGTTGCTGCTAAAATTTCCAAAACAAAAAAAAAACCGACCTTGAAATCTGCTGGGTTCTAGTTAGATTTCCCAACAGAGAATGAAATGGATTTTTGTGCTTTCTATTTGAATTTTAAAGTTAATGAGGCGAATGCAGCCCTGGACTTGACATGCCATTTATTCTGTTAAATTCCATTTAAAATTTCCAACACTACACATATATTTGAACGCTAAAGTAATTAAAAATCGAGAGCGTAGCGCGTTTTGAACCACTTAGCATTCATAAAAAATAAACCGCACTGCTAACTAGACGTTTACAATACTCTAAAAACTTTTATTAACTAAGTGTGAACATTGTCTTCTGCTTATTTTTGTCGGGATTTGGATTCGGTTTATATTTCCAAATAGAATTTGATTAATGGTCCTCAAAAGTCCGTAATTTTGATGGTATCAATTGAATTTCGGAATACTATAACATACTTGCATTTTCCAAAGCTGCCTCAATTGGATTATGTTTTGACTTCCAAACAGATGCTAATGAAATTTCGGATATTAGGCACCTTCGACATTATTCTATTTGGAAATTCAAACAGAAAACAAATCAAATTTAGTTCGGAAATAAAAATAGGCTATCGTGTTTGAACATCCAAACAGATCCTGGTAGGACTTTGGACTTCATGAGCACTCGAAAAAATTCTATTTGGAAATAAAAAAAGAATACAATTCACAGTGTATCTGGAAATTAAAGTATGTTACAGTGTTCGAACATCCTTACAGATCCTAACATAGTTAAGGACGTTGTGCTCCGTCGGCAAAACAATGTTCAGAAATCCAATGATAACCCAGCTGAAATTCTTTTTGGATTTTCAAATTATTTACAGTTATGAAAAATACCAAATGATAGAAACAAAATTTCTAATTGGAAAATTTTTCCTATTTGTCAGTCTAATAAAAATGGACAGAATCCAGCAGATAGTTATAAAAATTACATGCTAATCAACATTATCAATAATAGACATATCGTAAAGGCATGTCTAGCTTAATTATGCAAAAACAATTGCAAATTTAAAAAATTGAAATTCCAACTGATTTTAAAGTGGATTTCTTTCTAATTTAGATAACATCTAAAAAGTAAGTGAACAAAGTCTGATAAATATACTTGAGTTTATTTCTCAATCTTTAGAGATATAATCGTAGCTTGAAACCCATTAATGAAAACCCATTAATAAAATGAGGAGAAAATTTTGTGTTCGCTAACTTAAGTTTGATAATAATTGAATTGATTATATTCTAAATATCAGACGCACCGCGAATAGAGATGGGCAGTAACGTCAAATGATCCCGACCGCTTCTGTAATCTAACCAATTTCCTGACATCTGACTGTCTCATCGGACGTTTTAGAGAAAGTGGAAATCATCTTTTAAATAGTTGTTGGGATGTTTTCTTTCACTGAATAATGTACGATGAAAACAAAAGCGGAACAATTTTGTATGTAATTGCAGACTGTTAATCTCGTCGGGCGAACAATTTCTTCGGTTTCCGTGATTTTAGGGTGACCATAGCCTACAAAAACCATTCAGAATTAAGATACAAAAGTTTATTGCAAATATGATTGGTTTCTTTCAGGAAAATATAATTCTAACTAAATGAAAGGTATTGAATATTTTCATGATACATATGTATGGTCTAATAATATAAATAGATGCTTTTAATTTAGGTTAACTTTTTTCAAATATATTTTTGTGAAACAGAATTGCTTATAAAAGTTATATATTCCAATTACTCAGTTTATATTAGTTTATAATTGTTTAATGTAGAATAATCAAAATGAAAATTAAAAAGATTGTCGAGAATTTTGCAATTTATCATCTTTTAACCATTTTTCAAACTTTAATGTGTTCCCCAAGTGCGATTGATTTTAAGCCTGAAATTCTGTAAAGTTTTTCTAATTGTTAATTTCTAGAAATCAAAAAGAAAGCTTTAAGATATAGCTTTAAGATATAATAAAAATTAGTGTTTTTAGTGTGAAATTAATTTTATTGGTTGAAATTTCAAATTTTTAGTTAAAAATGTGATTGTTTTGTTGAAAATTTAACACTTTTATTAAAGAGTAATCTTTTTGGCTGAATATTCGTCTTTTTTTTTAGCTAAAATATCAACTATTAGATGTTTTATCAAAAGAATGTAACTTTATTCGAAATTTAAACCGAAAAGTTAAAATTAGAATTTTTTGAACATTTTTTATAGCGTTACTCAAAAGTACAGTGAAGAAGTACATTTTTTTGTTTTAATTTAGGGTACAAAATATATTGGCCCGAAAATTCAAAGCTAATAGGTTTAAAATAGCCAGAAATTTATTAATTTCCGAATTTTTAAGTTTTCTTCAAATCAGTAACAGTTTACTTTCATGGTTTCGAATCTTAAACGTTTTAATTTGGAATAAAAAAATATAAATTTTTACCAAAAAAGAAATTCTATCATTTATGAAATTTTATTGAAATTATTCCCTTAATTTAATTAAATGAAAACTAAATACTTCTGTAGTTGGTTAACATGGTTTAATATCCATTTTAATCTTTCATATTTTACAATTATTTATCTGCAAGCGATTTTAATCTTAAATAGTCCAATTTTGAACAATTTAAATTTGAAATGAAAAAGTGCTGAACGTTTAAATTCCGAATTTAAATTTTCCCAATTGCAGTTATTTAAGTAACCATGTATTTAATTTTGTTAATGTTAAAAAAATACGTGTAATGATAAAAGATTAAAGTTATATGACAAATGATAGAAAAATAGTAACGCAAGTTGCGCACAGAACACTTTACTTTCACTGCGCGTAGTTTTGGGAAATTAGCTAACGTTAACGTAGGCATTTACGTATACAGGTTAGATTCTCCTACCATAAGAACATACTATAAACTGAATTTTATTTTATTTATTTGATTACAAAACTCTCACGAAATTATCCTTTTGGCTTTTTTTTATTGTACTTCTTAGTTTTCAAGATTCGAAAAATATTCATGCTTATTAGGTTATGTTCGTTGACAGCAACGATATATATCATTTTTTACATATTTATTCCTTTTTCTTCACTTTTTGTTAGAAAAAAAATTTTCTTTCACTAATAAAATGTTTCCTGTAGTTTATATCTATGATATTACATCAGTTTTTCGCTTAATAAAATGAATTCTACTTTTTCAACTTGTCCACTCAGGGGACCGTTAGATTCCCGGAAATCGACCATCTGAAAGTCACTCCCCATCTTTAGCCGCGAAGAAGGGGATCTTAGGGTTAAAAAATAGATTTGTAGGATTTTGATGGTATCGATAGATTTTGAATTGCTCTTTTATATTAAAAAGATACTCAATTTTTATCTGCAAAATTAACTAAGCTGCACTGTGCGGCTTCAACTGCCTATTTCGTCGCGTGCAAAGGACCATAAAAATCCAGTCCCACAAATTTTCACACATCTTTCCGTTCTGTGTCTGTGCGACTCGCGAGCTCAGCTGACTCGTTGAAAATGGAGCGAGAAGATGTAGTTGTGAGTGGAGGGGATGGATTTCGGAAATTGCTCCCTACTCTCTGAGTGTCTGACCTCGACCGTGTCTTCAATCGCTTCTACTGAAAAATGTGCCTTTTAGGAAATTGATTTATCGCGTTCTTTTTGGTTGCACATTATTCAATGTAAGTGTTTGCAAATAGTAGCAAAGTGTGAGTTTCCATTTCACTTTTTACAGAAACTAATTTTCACATTGAATTCTGCCACAGGTAGGGTGAAGTCTCACGGGAGTATCTAATTGAAGGCAAGTCACAATGCGTCAAATAACCAGACATTTCAACAAACATTAATGTTCCTGTACATTACTAGCCCAGCTGACCTGCTACTGTCATATCTACTTACTCAGAGATCATA
>JAAAKG020143765.1:0-11290 GCA_010014905.2 Druon quercuslanigerum
GCCATCCTTTTCTTCCATATACTTTCCCTTTTCTTCCTCTACCACCAATTCCTTTCTCACCCCTGACATCATGCCTCCCATTCCTCTTCCTTTCACATGCTCCTTTCTCGCTGCTTGCATCTTTCACTCATAAGCTTTCGGTAATATTCTTTTCATGCCTTTGCAATCCTTCTCATCTACCCACGTCTCACTCATCATGATCACATCCCACTTCTGCAGTTCTCCCCAAAATCCTTTGTCCTTGTTTTTCAATCCTGATACGTTCCAGAACGCTAATTTCACGTCGCTCTTTTTGCATTTCTCATCTTTCTTCATTGCATTCAAGTCCTCTTGTCGTTTTAAAACCCCCCCGTGATACGTGCATTAACTTTTTCCTTCCTTTTGTCCCCTTCATTCCCTATCCGTTTCTTACCCTCCCACAACTCTTCTACTTCATCGTCTCATATCCATATATCTCCGTTTATTTATATCCTATATCTCCCCATTCTTACTCTATTACATTTACTCCTCTCAGTCCATGCCTTTCGCTCGATTACACACATCCTTCTCCATTCCCGCCATGTCAGATCTTCTTCGATTCTTTCATTTCTTCCTTTCAACAACTTGTTCTTCTCCATAACTTCAAACTTATCCTCCTCACTCCCTAATTTCACTAAAAACATAAATTCTTTTCCCTCTTTCTTCCCTGCTAGTCTTCTTATCCCTTCCACTCTGACTTTCGCGGCGATGTCTCTCAACAGCTTCCCAATCTCTTCTTCTTCCTTTTCTTTGTCCACTTTCAAACCCTTCACTATTATATTCTTTTTCCTCTTCGCTGTCTCTCTTCCCCTTCCATTCTTCTTTCAACTACAATCAGTCTTAAGCGCCACCTTTCATTCTGCTCATGCATAACCCCTTCACACTCTCTCGCTCCTTCCGAACTCCCTTTCTCTACCACCTTATGCTCATTCTTTAGTTCTAGTTTACTCACTCTCTCTTCTAGCAATTTCATATCCCTTTTTCTATTCTCCCCATTCTCTCTCTTCCTACTCTCTATGCTTTCCAATTTGTTCCATACCTTCTCTTTCTCTCTTTTCCATAATTCACCCCATTTTTCCCACTTTTGTCTCACTTTTCTTACTTCCTCTTTTACCTCCTTCCCTTTTCTCTTCATATCATTCAGTTTTCCGCAAGTCTCCTCTCTAAATCCCTTTATAAGAGCTTCTAATTTTGCCAACATATTCCCTTCTTCCCTATCTCTCTCCGGCATTTTTTTTTGTCTTGACTTTTTTATTATCATTGCCCCTCTCCCTCTTTTCCTTTTCTCCTCCCCCGTTTTCTGCTCTTCACTATAGATACTCTCGCTGCTATTCACGCTCGCTGACCGTTGCCATTTAGGTAGCAAATTCCTCGATCCCGAACTCTGCGATTTCGATCTACTCAGTCTTTCCAAATTAGTGGGCCTCCCGCGCCTATGTCTCCTTCCTCGACTTGACTGCCGTTTCTACGGGATGCAAAGGCGTAGCGAATGTCTCATCTGCACTCCCCTCACTGCCTGCCTCGTCTACGTCGCTACCCTTATCTCTTTACTATCTCACTTTTAACCCCAGGCCCCTTACTCACCACACCCTCACCGTACTCAATCAACTTTTCACTTCTGCCCAGCCAAAAAATGATCGCACTCGAAAAACACCGTGTAACCTCTATCTGTAAATTTAATAATATATATATATATAATTTATAATTTTAGTAACTTTATAATTATAGTAACTTAATTGTAATATATTACATATCTTACACATAAAGACCCAAAAGTATTTTTTCCACATTCTATATAAATTATATAATGAATTATCCCAAATATGCAGGTAAAATTATAATATAAACTTTTAAATGGCCGAAAAATCGAAAGAAATATTGCTGTAAAATAGGCTCTTCTCCTCCTATCGGATCAAAAAGTGAAGTTCTTAAATTACGACCAAATAATAATATTGTAATGTCTCCAGGTAAAATTGGCAGAGATAATAATAAATTTGTAGTAAAAAAATAGATTATACTATTAAAGGAATTTAATCTATTTCTATCATCCTGTCTGGGCTTCTTTCTCAACTAATATTCCAGCTAATATAAAAAATAAAGAAGACATTAAGAGTAAATATCTCCAATTATTTAATCGGGGGAAAGCTATATCAGGTGCTGGTAATATTGAAAGAACTAAATAAGTTGCAAATCCTCCAACTATAATTGGTATAACTAGAAGACAAAATATTACAAAAGTATGGGAAGTAACAATTGAATTATAAATTTCGTCATTTCCCAATAATGTGCAAGGTATTCCTAATTATGTACGAGTAATGATTCTTAATTCTTAACCAATTATACTTTATCCAATTCCGAATATAAAATATAATATTCCAATATCTTTATGATTAGTCGAATATAATAATTAAATCTTTTTTCATTAATTAATTTAATTTTAATAATAATATTTACCTTTCACTGTAAAAGAAAAATTTATCAATAAAGTAAAAATTATATCAAAAATAAAATTATTATGTGTGATTTAAGTTATAAATTGGAAATTTATTTAAAAATATATTTAATATTATATTACTTATTTGAAATTTTAATACTTTATATCATAAATAGTTATTAGAATTTTATCAGAAATAAATGCAAATTCTTTAATATTTGTTGGAAAAAGAATTTAAATTAACATAATATCCTTTATTCGAATGATTTTGTTTTTAAATAGAAATTGTTATGGTTCATCAATAAAAGATTTCTTAATTCCATTTAAATTCTAAGAGTTTCATTATTATTATTTATCATAGCCAATTCATTTAAAAAAAGTATTAATATATTATTTTTATTGATTTTAATTTTTTTATTGTTTGTATATAAATATATTCAATAAATTATCTAAAAGTAATTGCTCATTTTTAATAAACGGTTGAAATATATTTTTTAATAATTTATTAAATTTTTTAATTAAGAAATTTCAATAATTATTTCAGTTCAACTAGCATTTATACTAATATTAATTTGATATTCTTTCTTGGGTTTTTAATAAGAATAAGACCACTTTATTCATTAAATTCTATTAAATTAATTATAGGAATATCTTCCAAAAATCATATAAAATAAATATTAATAATTTTAATAATGATTAAAAATGTAATAACTTATTTATATATTATAATATAGATTTTTGGAATGATCGAATATTATTGAATGATTAAGTTATATTTAAGTTCATATGACTTTTTAAATAATGGCTTCCGTTTCCGGTAAGTATCCCGAAAGTACTCTTTTGTGTCAAGTGGCGGTTTTTTGGCTTTGGTGAAGGGAATAATGGTGAGTGGATGCAGAAAAGGCAGAGAGTACGGAGATCGAGTGTAAAGGAATAAGGGTGAGTGAACATTTGGAGTGTGTGAAATCTTTGAGGTTATGGACGATCGCACAGAACAGCAAGCAGCAGTGGCCACAAGAGTGGAAGTTGCTGAAAGCGTGCACAATGGGGTGAAGGGGGACGTTATTCGCAGTGACAGCAGCGATGAGGAAAGGTCCGACCAGTTGACCAGAGAGGGGATGCTAGCGAGAAAAGACTCAGGGGCGTGCAAACAACACGGAAGGCCCTCAAACCTACAGCGCCTGTACAAGCTTGGCAGCGCAGGTTCAAATATGAGTCTGGATGAATGGCAAGAAAAGGCAAACGCGACTAACAGTGAAGGGGAGGATAACAGAAAAAGAGAGGCATGGGACGATGTTTTAGAAAGGGACAATGATAACAACAAAATGAATATTAAACTGAAAATACCAGAAACAGAGAGGGGTGGTGGGGGTATGTTTGAAAAATTAGAAGCTCTCATAAAAGGATTTAGAGAAGAAACGAGAAAGTTATTCGACGATATGAATAGGGATATGAACAGGCTGGGAAACGATGTTGGGGGGAAAGTGAAAAAAGAAGAATAGGATAAACGATGTTTGAGGAACAGAGAAATAGTGAGATAAAACAGTTGTAAGGACGGCTAAGAAATTTCGAAATTATTAATGAGCGTTTGTTGAAACAAACAGAGAATGAGAAAATAGTGAAAGGAAATGAAAAGAATGTGCAAAGTGAAAATGAGAGACTGCAGAAAAGACTGAGTGAGATTGAAGGAAAACTGGAAGGGGAAGAAAGTGCTAAGAGGAAAAATAACTTAGTAGTTAAGGGGTTGAAAGTGAAGAGCGAAACAGGCGAAGAGTAAATAAAAAATCTCTTGAGAGACATTAGAAGGAGTTAAGCGAATAGGAAGGATGAAGGAAGGAAAAGAAGGAATATTTCTAGTAAAAGTGGGGAGTGAGGAGCTGAGTACTACAGAAAAAAGAGCAGCGGTAAAGAGAGGCGGGTGGGACAAGGAATGATGGAAGAGTAAAGAGAGGATGAAAGAGTGTATAAGAAAATGGAGAAAAGGGGAATAGAAGGAGGCGTATAGCAGGAGAAAGGGAAAAACTGAGAAGATGCTGGAAAGCAAAAGTCAAAGGGTGAAGGATGAATATAAGGCAGAAGTAGAAAAGGCCATCAAAGAAGGTAGATTGTGGGATGTGTAAATTAGGGATAGAGGGGAAAGAAAGCATGTAAATAAGGAAATTGAAAAGGAGGAATGGACGGATTATTTCAAGGGTCTATTAGGGGGAAAGCAAAACAAGACCAAAGGGGAAAAGAGAAGGATAGTCCAAGGAGAAGTGGAGGAAGGGAATGAAAAAACAAGAGCAGAAGTGAGGAGAAGGAGTTAGGGATGGGATGTGGAAAATCTGCAACAAGGTCTGGAAAAGAGATATGTGGCCGGAAGAGTGGATGATACGACTGGTGGTACCTCTTGTCAAGAAAGGGAAAGGAGAGAAGGTAGAGGAATACAGAGGAAAAAGATTAGAGAGTCAGGTAGAACAAAAGGAAAGTATCCCACACAATCAGACGGGATTTAGAAAAGGGATAGGAACTATTTACCACATCTATTACTTACTACTATTTACTTAACAGAAATTCAGGGGGAAAGAAAGGGAAACTAGTCGCTTTGTTCGTAGATTTCAAAGCAGCGTTTGACTTAGTGAACAGAGAACTGCTATGGCAGGCAATGAAAGAGAGAGGTATAGAGGAAATCTTGGTGGAGAGGATAAAAAAATTTTTTAATGAAACCAGGATTAGGGTGAATAAAGGATAGAAAAGAGAGCAGGTTTTCTGGGCAGGGAGAGGTCTAAGGTAAGGGTGCCCGTGGAGTCCGTTACTATTTAATATGCTGCTGACTGGCTCAGAGGAGAAGCTAAAGAAGAAAGGGAAAGGAGGAACGGTTTTGGGAAATAGCAAACTATACTCTCTAGCATAAGTGGACGATGTAGTTCTGTTAGCAGATGATGAGAAGGGGATAAATGTAATGATGAGAATCTTCGAATAGCAAAAAATTTTACGTTGAACGTGGATAAGACAAAGGTTATGTGCTTCAGAAATAAAAAGAGAAAAATAAATTATGTTTGGAAGATGAATGGATGAAAAGTGGAAATTGTAGAGGACTTCTGTCACCTAGGTTTTTGGTTTGAGGCAGAAGGGGAAAACGAGCTGCAGGTGAGGAAAAGAATTGAATGTGCGAGTAAAGTGATGGTCCAAGTATGGGGTATAGGTATAGGTTGTTTGATGCGTTGGTCTGGGCGGTGTTGTGTTATGGAGTGGAGATCTGGGGACGGAAGGAACATAGGAAAGTTGAGAGCATGCATGAGCGATTTTTGAGATGGGTAATGGGAGTTAGCTAGAGTTGCCTACGCTACATGTTAAGGGAAGAATCAGGGAGGGAAAAGATGGTTACTAGACAAATTAAGAGAACCTGGAGGTTTGAAGAGAAGCCAAAAAGAGAAGAGGGAAGTAGAATAGCACAAGCATGTTTGGCCGAAATTCGGAAAAATTAGGTGATAGGCGATTTGGAAAATTCAAAATAGGAGCAAGCCAGGAGAAAAATTAGAAGTGTTTGTAATATGCGAGAAGGGGTTATGGAATGGCAGGACATAGAGTTACAGCTAGTAGTGAAACAAGGAGAAGAGAGATAGACAGAGATTATGGATTCGAGGTTCAATAGATGGTATATGATGGTAAAAGGGTTGACGGAACCAGAATATCTGCAAAAAATAAAAATGGAAGAAATATGGAGTAAGAGCATGCAGATATTTGATGGATGAAGAGGAGAATCTATGTAGAGTATGTGGATACGAAATAGAGTTATCGGCACATATAACAGAAAGATGTGCAGGAGAGGAAGATGGACAGTTGAGTGTGGATAAGTGTGTAAGATGGATTTTGGATGGCAATGTACAGGGACTGATGTGGCTGAAGAAATTGGAAGAAGTAAGGGAAACCGAGGGAGTAGGGCAGAGCCAAACGGGTAGTCCTGAGTAAGGATAAGTTTTCAACTTCTAAAGTGCATTCTTATGGTAAGAGGAAACGGAAGCCCTGGAAGACAGCTCATTTTTTAGAATTAATATTACTTTTGTTTATACTACGAAAGACGAAATAGTAGAATATAAGTAGTAGTTAAGTTAGACTAAGGATGCAATTGTAAATGTATGTACAGGGAGCGGAGGCCCTCAAAATCGTAAAAGGGAGAGATTAAATATACATACTTTTTAAATATAATTAATTACAAGGTTGCCCCCTTTAATATCATTTTTTAACAAAAGATTTACAATTTATAACTTTATTAAATACAATTTTAGACTTATTTCATATTTTTTATTAATAATTACGGTTATTATATTTTTTCATAATTTAAAATAATTATTGATTTCAAGAGTTTTTTAAATAATAATTTATATTGAATAATATAAATAATAGTTCAATAAAATATAATTTTTTAACAAATTTATAAATTTAAATTTACTAATAACTATAACATATCAGTGAATTTTTAATAATTTGTTATATTTAGGTGTATAAGCAATAAAATTTTTGATATTTCAAATAATAATAATATTTTTAATAAATATAAAAAGGAACATCTTGTTCCTAGTATTAGATTATTAGAAAATGAAATATGGCGTCGGGCCTATTGGTCGCGCGCGTTTTTGCTCTGTCTGTTTTGTTGTGTGTTGCTTGGTGAAAATCGAGAGCTGAATAGCTGGCTACTATCGGTGTATCAAACATTCACTCTCAGTCTGGGGAACAGCTGACCGGTCCAGGTTCGTACTAAGAATGGGCGTTACTGGTATGACCTCTTCTGACGTTTTGCGATATCAGACCCTGCTAACTTCTATAAAGGAGGATACGTCGATCACCAAAAATGATGTAGCTGTCCTGAAGGGAACGGTTGCTCAGATTCAGGGCGAATTAGTCATTCTGATAAGAGAAACGGAATCTTTGAAATTAAGAAACCATGATTTTGAGCAGAAGAATACGGATTTGGAAAACGGTATGAAACTGTTAAAAGAAGAGGTTTTGCAGCTTCGAAGGGATACCTGTGGAAAAGCTGAAGTAGATTCTGTTGTGGTGGAATTTCCTTTTCGCCTGGCAAGGGTCTGACAGTTTCCAGTGACAGGTCGAAGCTTGAAAGGTAGGCAAGAAGGCAGCTCATGCAGAAGCAGAGCAGCCTGAGGGATAGAGGTTTCGAAGTTACGGTGAAAGGTAACCACTTAGAATTTGACGGGAAAGTGCTGTCATCTGACGACATTAGTGCCATCTTTGCTGGCACTCCTTACAGTTATTTAGAGACATTTCTTAAGATGAAGGACACAGTAAGAACGCAGAGGGGCAGACCCCCGGGAAAACTGGTTGAGGGTTGGAATCAGCTTCTTCGTCCGAAGACTCTCGGTGAAACAGGGATGGATCTATCAGTGATTTTCTACCCGGAAACACACTCCAGAATTCCTCGTCAAGAACTCCACGTAGAGGATCGAATAGCTCCCATAAGGACAGTAAGTGAGCTGCGCTCAGCAGTAGTGAGGGGAAGGTTAGCTCGGATTGTTTTCTGAAACTGTCATGGATTTTCTAATGTCAGAGATTTAGCAATGTTTAACTTGGACACGGATATTTTATGCTTAAGCGAAACCTGGCTCCCATCAGCACCTACAACCTCTTCTTGGTTGTCTTAGCATGGCTCTTTTTCTGTGAATGCGAAGCGAGTAAGTAAATTTGGTAAAGCTAGTGGGGGGTTGGCCCTATTTGTGAGAGGCAAAGGATTTGCTTGCGAATTCTTGGATACCTTCGCGGAGTGGATTTTTGTAAAGTGTGCAGATCATTCTATGGTTTTTATTATAGGTATCATTTATTTCAAACCGAGTCTTAACCTTCAACATTTGCGCGATGGTTTGGATGCGGTTCTTGATCGATTGGAAGGGTTACATCCTTTTACGCCTATAATTCTGAGGGGCGACTTTAATGCCCGGATCAGGGATTTGAATCATGTATGCCCTGATGTTATTCCGGTGGGGGCGATATGCGAGCATGGAGAGACTGGTATCTGATCCTGTAATTTGTAAACGTGGTACTGCCTTCATTGATTGTTTAGAATTACGTGCCTTTACTATACTAAATGAAAGATTTAGGTGTGATTGTCCGGCTAGCCTTACGCGCCTCTCTCCTGAAGGGGGAAGTACTGTCGATCTCGCGGCATGCGCTTTACCTTTCATAAATGTAATAAAAGATCTCAAAACTGTTTCGATAGCTACTCCATCGCACCATCTCGCAGTATATGTAGAGCTACCGCTTCCGGAAGGAGAGGGGGTACGAGAGGCTAACAACTTAAAGCATGAAGTTAATAAAAATACACGGTTGACCTGGAGGAAGGATATAAGGGGGGTTTTTATAACTCCACTGATTCTACCGTATTCGCAAACGAAACTCGTTTCTTCGGTGGCTGACTTAAACGAAAATATTATCTCGGCAATTAGGGCGGCGGTCTTAACTGCTTGTATGATTCCTGCTAATTCTTCGCGCTTTATGGGGAACAAGGCTTAATTCGACTGGGCATGTTTCAATGCCAAAAGAAAAGCTGAAAATAGCCTGAAAAAGTGTAAAAGGTCAGGGTTCGCTTCAGACGATATAAAGAAATTTAATTTAGATAAAAAAGCCTATAGCTCACTGTTGAACTCTAAGAAAATTTTGTATGAGAAGGCCTTTCAAGAGGCTCTTTCATCTGCCAGAGGGACGTCGGAGTTTTGGAGAGCAGTTAACTTCTTTAAGCCTAGACTTACACAGAGTAGTAACATTGACATTCAATCATGAAAAGCTTTAGCGAATACGTTGTATCCTCCGAAGGTGAACCTTGATCTTTCTTGGGGGTGTAAATACTCTTACAGAGATATTGCGCTCGTGAATGCTATTGCAAAAATATTAACATGAAGGCTTTTTGAGTGGACGAATGCGGCGAAGTGTACACCCGAATTTCAGGCAGGTTTCAGGGCTTCCAAAGGCTGTATAGGCCATATGTTTGTTCTGAGTTCCATAATTCAGATTCATTTCTCAACTACTGAACGTAACGTTTTTCGTATTTCGTTGATTTTAAAAGCGGCTTTCCTTAAGTAAATTACGACCTTCTTTGGTCTAAACTATTGAAGCTGGGCATTAGCACAAAATTTATGAGGATAATGAAAAGCCTTTACGATGCAGCTACGATGTCCATCCGCACACTGAGGGTCTTACTGACCCGGTGGATGTGACTTGCCGGGTCCTCCAAGGAAAACATTTGAGTCCCGTTTTTTTTATATTTTATTGATTGGAAACCTGAAAGATCTTCTTCGGAACCGGGGAGTAATGGGAATGTCTATCAATCATTTAGGGGAGATTTTACTACTGGTTTATGCTAATGATATCGTAATGCTTGCCGACTCTTGCATTGATCTTCAGAGGGAAATTAATGCCCTCGGTGAGTATTGTGATCTGCATTTTTTAGAGGTTAATACTTCAAAGACCAAGATCATGATTTTTTATAGAGGGAGGCCAACCAGGATTCCGAGTTTCACTTTTAATGACACGCAGCTCGAGATGGTCAGGGAATATGGGAACATGGGAATATGGGGAAACTATTTTCGAGCTCTGGTCTCTTTACACTGGCTTGTAATAAAAGAATTACTGCCGCAAGGATGGCTACGGGGGTAACTTTGCAGGTTCCGCGTCAGTCAAAAGCCGATTCCTGGTGCTCAAAGTTGATTTTTTTTAAAAGTCTCGTAGCTAATATTCTGCTCTATGCCATAGGAATTCGGGGACTAAGATACTGTGAGGAAGTTGAGGTTATTCAAACCACTTTCTTCAAGAAAGTGCTTGGGCTTCCTCCTTACACTCCAGGATATGTACTGAGACTTGAGTTATGCAGAGTCTCAATTGCCTATATTATCTTAAAAATGACATTGAACTGGTTGGAGAGAGTGCTGGGCATGGGGGAAGAAAGATTGCCCAGAATTTGTCTGCTACGCCATGCAGAACCTGACAGATTCGGGTTCTGCTGTCCCAAAATTTAAATGAGTTTTACAGGTAAAAAAAACTTATAGCATTGTGTGAAGAAGATGATCTGTGGCCATGATTGGACTGGCAGTCTCTACAGGCACGCAAAGAGACCATTTTGACCAAATTTGAGGCTCACCTCCGGGGCTTGGACATGAGCAGCTTGGCGCAGTCCACATCCCTACCGGTGTTGTACTAGCCTTGTGTTCATCCAATGGGTCACGAGTACCTGACTAATGGTACTCATTTTAAGTTTGTCAGAGTTCTCGCGCATGTGCGTCTCATGGGTGCTGTAAGAGGGATATTTTCTGTAAGTGAACTTAGTTTTTTTGGTTTCAGTAAAGGGAAATCTGTTCAATTTGTAATCTGGGAGTGGAAGAGACTCTTTTATTTACTCGTAGAATGCCCGATGTACAGAGATGTTCGAAGATCGTTGTTTGGGCCCATGATCGTTTAAACTTGTATCTCATGCTATTGTTATATAACTAATAAAATAATAATGATATTAGATTATTATTCTAAAAGTTTGATTAGTTTATTTTAAATTATGTTAAAATTTAATAAAATTTAATAATTTTAATAATTTGAAGTTAATAAAACTATTAACCTTTAAAGTTGAAACTATAAATGATTAAATTTTTTTTTAAATTTTCTAATACGACGGAATAGTGTAATGAATTTAAAATTCATAAATAAAATTTAATAAAAAATTTACATTAGAAAAAATTATATGCCTGAATAAAGGATCATGAAGATATAATAGGTTATGTAATCATTATATTTTTTTATAATTTTATAATTTTTATAATGAATTAATTTGATGTAATTTTTTATGATTTTATAAAATAATAA
>JAAAKG020143766.1:0-11290 GCA_010014905.2 Druon quercuslanigerum
TTTTGCTCTAGGGAAAAAAGACTCCAGTGACCTCAAAAAACGCCACATTCTCCCTGTAGACAGGGCAAAAAAACGCGGAAATCGTGCATGTGGGATAAAAACATATTTTTGTCACATAGGATTTAAAAAAAAACAATCATTTTCCTATTTCATGTAAGTTTCCATGGATTATAAGCTTAAATAAACTTTTATAAATAATGGACTTAGCGACAAATTTTATTCAGATTATGTAAATAATGGGAATAATAGATGTCTAAAATTTAAATGCGAATTCTAAACTAACTTTTAGATCAGATTTTTAAATAGTAAATATTTAATATATAAATTGATAAAACTTTACTTTGAGTTCATTTTAGCTTTAAAATAGGTCCATTTAAGTTTTTAATCTTTGGAAAATTATAATACATCGAACAACAATTGTTTGTTTTAGAAAAATATTTCTGTCAATAAATGTGTTTTTTTCACTGTATAAGATGTAAATTCCATCTAAAACCCTTTGTTTCCGATAAAGAATTATTTTTATTTTCTAGCAAATGCTTTAAACTACAAAAAAAATAGTTAAAACACTTTTATGCACAAATTAAAATGCATCTTTAAAATCGTACCTATTCTTTCTAGTTCGAATTTTTGTCACCAGGAGGCGACTAACTGGCCAGTCGGCTATTCGATTAGAGCGTTTTAGACCAGTAGACGACTGCATACGGTTCAACAAATATTTTAAGGATTGAGATTTTTCATTTGTTTTTCATGGAAATATTCTGAGAAAAAGTAATAAAAGGAGTTCCCATTAGAAATGAAGTGTGTTAGTAAGGAAATCTTAAAAACAATTATCCGATTCTTGAAATAGGCAAGGAAAAGTACAAAAGAATATTGTGTTTTTTTCAGTGCTTTTTTATTCAAGACAATTAGGAATATAATTACGATCTCTAGAGAAATCACAGAACAAGTTTTTTAAAATGTAATTTTATTGTAATGTTTTTAAAAAAGTTCGTTTTCAAGTCAAAAACAACACTTCAACAAAATTGTCCGTTATTTTTCAAGAAACTAGTGGAACATTCTAGCAAAATATTTGATTTTTTAAAATATAAATAAATTTTTAGTCAAACTGGATCAATTTTCAAGGGAAAATATAATATTTGATATTGTTTTAACAAAAAAATATTTTCATTTGAAATCGAACAAAGTTGCAATCAATTAACAAAATATGAATTAAAAAAATATTATTTTTCAACCAAGTTCTGCCAAATTTAATGAATTTTTAATAAAATAGCTAAATTTTCAACCAAAATATAACAGTTGGTGTTACCATGCCAACTTACAAATGTTTTAATTTGAAATCAATAACGGTCGAATGAATCCAAATAATACGACTTTCAACAAATTAGTTTAATCC
This sequence comes from Druon quercuslanigerum, assembly GCA_010014905.2. Classification (NCBI taxonomy): domain Eukaryota; kingdom Metazoa; phylum Arthropoda; class Insecta; order Hymenoptera; family Cynipidae; genus Druon; species Druon quercuslanigerum. The sequence continues at coordinate 1,394 of JAAAKG020143766.1, forward strand.
TCAACCAAATTAGATTAGTTTTTTACCGAAATAGTTAAATCTTCATATATAAGACAGTCTTCGGATGGAAAGGTCAGTAGAATCCAAAAAAAAATAAACACTTTTTTTAAAAAAAGGCGGCAACGTTTCGGGCGCAGTTTGGTCCCTTTTCAAGCCTGATAAAATTAATTGAGGAGATGAGTAAAAGTAATTTTATTTCTAATTACCTTGAATAAAAAAGACTGAGAAAAATACAATATTCTTTTAAACTTTCCCTTGCCTATTTCAAGAATCGGATAGTTTTTTTTACGAATTCCTTACTAACACAGGGTGTCTACCCTACCTGGAAAACCTGGAAATGTCAGGGAATTTTTTTTGAATTTAGGGAATTTTTTCAAGAGCGTAGTTCATTTTTTTTAAATTGCAATATTAAATTGAATATCACGTTCTTTAATTTAAAATCAAGTTTTTGATCTTCTAGGCTAAAAATAATCATTTTTGTGGGAAATTTAATGATACAAGTTAAAGACTCATTAATTTATTTCAAAATTCATGTTTTTTGTTGCAAATTCAACTATTTAAGTTGACGAATCATTATTAATTATTTATTAATTATTTTAGTTGAAAATTCGTAGCTTTGGTTGAAACTGCATTTTTGAACTGAAAATCTAACTATTTAATTGTTATTTGACAATTTATCTTTTTAATTTAAAATTATTGTATTTTCAATAAAATTCGTCTTAGTTGATAAAAACGATTCTTCTATTCAATTTTTGTTTGAAAATGGATTTTTTTTAATTTATCTATTTTGTTGAAAATTTGTTTTATTTATATTTTATAATGCAAATATTTAGTTAAACATTCAAGTATTTTTTATTTTGGCTTTAATTTTTTTGTCTACATGGTCTACAATGGTAGAAAATTCATCGTGTTGGTTAAAAATAAAACTACTTTCTGCTAAATTGAAATCTTTTCTCAAAAATTCGTGTTTTTGCTTAAAAATTCATTTATTTGACATAAAGATCGATCATTTTAGTTGAAAATTCATTACTTCGGTTGAAAATTTAATTGTTTAGTTAAAAGTGGGTCTCCTTTAATTGAAATTTCAACTTTTTTGTTAGAAATTCATATATTTAATTTAAAAATCGTCTTTCTTGCTAGAAAATTTATTTTCCTGTTAGAAATTAATCGTCTTCTTTAAAAAGCCATGTTTTTGCTTAAAAATTCAAGTATTGCAATTTACTATTGATCATTTTCGTAATTAATTCAACTTTTTGGTTGAAAAGAAAACTATTTGGTTAAAGGTTTAATAAAATTTGTTAAAAAAATGTGTCTCTTTTTTTGTGTAAGAATAATGTTTCATCTGAAAATATAACTATTCCATTTTTTGTGGAAAAGGGATATTTCTTAGTTAAAGATTCAGCTATTTGTTTGAAAATTGATCTTTTTTAGTTGAAAATTCAACTCTTTCATTGAGAATTAATGTATTTTTTTGAAAAATCGTCTTGGTAGAAAATTCAACTATTTGTTTGAAAATTCATGTATCTTTTTGAAAGTCCAAATTTCTACGTGAAAAGTTAGGAATTTGAAGCGGTTCAAGTTAATTTTTAATATAGTACTCACATTATTTTACTTAAATATGCACTAAATTTTCAGTATAAGCAGATAAAATTAATATGTTTGAATTTTTATTCAAATTCATGTACTTTAGAGACAAATTCGAGAAATGATTAATTATGTTTTTAGCATTATATAATTATTTATTTAATCTATCGTGCTAAAATGTTGAGGAATTTCTTGTAATATTAATTAAATTCCTATAAAATAAAAATGGACATTATTTGTAATAAACTCGCGAAAAATCATACCTGGAAAAAACCTGGAATTATCAGGGAAGTTTTTTGCAGGATTTGAGTAGTCGCCCTGTAACACACTTCGTGTCACATAACTACACAATTTAAATTTTAGATGGCTTAACATTTCTGATGGGAACTCTTTTTATTATTTTTTTCTCAGAATATTTCCATGAAAAACAAATGAAAAACATCAATTCTTAAAATATATTATGAACCGTATGCATAGTCGTCTACTGGGCTGAAACGCTCTAGCCGAATAGCCAACTGGCTAAAGTAGGCTAATCGACTGTATCCGCTAGTGGACTACGACATTTATTTGTTCAAACAATAAATTCTGTAAATTCTCTTAAGTACTCTACAAATGCTCGATTCGAGCTTAAATGCTGGGCATACTCTCGCGAGCATTTTGCTCAACATAAATTCTTGAGCATTTAGAAACTCAAGTAGAATACATTAGTTGGAAATCATGAATTCTTTAGTGCTTAACCGAAACTTTTCAAATCTCAGTAAACTCTAGCATCTTCCCTGTATTTAATTTAATTCCCAAAATGAACTTAAAAATTTTTGTGCAGTTTGGACTGTCAACTGGCCTATGCATCGTCGCAACTGGAAAGACTCAAAAAGACAAACGTTTTCAACGCAACCTTTCACATCTGGCATTCGGGTCACTTCGGCACAATCAACTCCTTCCGATTGGGAAGGCTACCCAGTGCGCCCGTTGATTGGAGCGAGATAAACGCAGCTTGGGGACAAGCAACTCTTCTTTTAACAGCTCTCGCTCGAAAGATCAACTTAACTTTCCAGAGGTTTCAACTCGTACCACGTGGAAATCACAGTTACATCAAAGTCCTAGGTCAAAATATAGAGCTGCCTTTACACTGCAGTGGGGGCTTCAAGTTCCTGTGGGACACGAAATTCGATTCAGCGATGGTGGCTTTTTTGGATTGTTTGCAACAATTCAAGGAGAAGGTGGAAAAAGGCGATAGCGGATTTTCTCTTCCCTATAGGATGGATAGAGGAAAGATTGAGGATTCGGCTACGGGAAATTCCTATTCTATCAAGTAACTATATTTTTTATCCGTTTAGGGAGGCCACTACAGTCTCGGATTTTTTTTTTAATAATTATAAATAATTAATTTAACAAGAATAAATTTAAACGTTTAATAACCAGACCTTGAACTAGTATCATACAAATTTTTAAGCATTAAAAATGAACTTTAATGTATATTTAAAATATTGTTCTGTAGTCTATAAATTATCGGAATTCATATTTTTCTATTTTTCTTCTTAAATGCAAACTAAATTTTCTAATTTCTCTTTATTTGAAAATTTTATTATCTGGTTCAAAATTGAATTATTCTGATGAAAATCAGAAAATCTCATGAAAAAAACTTCAATTTGATTCTTTTTTAAGTTGAAAATCTATTGAGAAACTCTTTCTGTAGAAATCTAATATTTTGGGGTCAAAAATGCAACTGTCTTGTGAAAGAGTAATCGGTGTCGGTTGATAATTAACTTTTTTTAAATAAAAAATTCATACTTTCGCGTGAAAATTTTAAGTATTGGGTAAAAAATTCGTATTTTGGGATCGAAAATGAAAAATTTTGTTAAAAAATTTAACTATTTGGTTTGAAATTCATGTATTTTGTTAAAAATTTATCTCCTTTGGTAGAAAATAAATTTTTAGGTTAAAAATGCAACTGTTTGGTTGAAAATTAACTTTTTGGTTAAAACTAGCTATTTTTTAATTTAATTAAAAAAATTATTAATTGAAATATCAACTCCTCCATGGAAATTTAAGTAACTTTCTCAAAAGTTCAGTAGTTTTGTTGAAGATTCATTATTTTAGTTGAAAATCCATGTTTTATTTAGTTAAAAATTATTTTTTTAAATTGTAAACTTAATTATATTGTTAAAAATTGAATTAATTGGTTGCAAATTAATTTTTTTGTTAAAACTTCATACTACCGCGTGGGAATTAAAAATATTTGGTAGAAAATTTGGATTTTGGGATCAAAAATGAAAAAATTTGGTACAAAATTTAACTATTTGGTTTGAAATTCATGTATTTTGTTGAAAATTCATCTTCTTTGGTAGAAAATAAATTTTTAGGTTAAAAATGCAACTGTTTGGTTGAAAATTAAGTATTATTTTGAAAATTCGTCTTTGTTGATTAGAATCAACTATTTTTTTTATATAATTGAAAATATTATTAATTAAAATGTCAACTCCTCCATGGAAATTTAAATTAATTTATTAAGAGTTCAATATTTTGGTTTAAAATTAATCATTTTAGTTGTAAATTAGCTTTTTGTTCAAAATTTATACTTTCGAATGGAAATTTAAACTTTTTTGTACAAAATTCGTATTTTTAGGTTAATTAATTTGGTAGAAATTCCAACTATTTGTTTAAATTAATCTGTTTTAGTTCAGAATTTAATTTTTTGTTTAATGCGTTTTTGTTGCTTAAGTCTGAATCTAACAGTTTTTTAGTTCAGCTTAAAATATTTTTTGTTGAAACATTTACTACTCTTATATTTTTTGTTGAACATTTTTTTTTAGATTGAAAATTCAACTCCTTGATCTAAAGTTGAACTAATTTTTCAAAAGTTTGTTTTTTCCTTGAAGATTCATAATCTTAGTTGAAAATTCGTTTCTTTTTGTGTTAACATGTATTTTTAACTCTAAATCTAACTATTTTGTTAAAAATTCATATTCTCGACTTGAAAATTAAACTTTTTTGTATATAGAATATTCACTTTTTTGGCTTGAAAATTAAAAGATTTGATATAAAATGAAACTATATGGTATAAAATAAAACCACTTAAGTAGAAATTTCATACTTTATGTAAATTAGAAATTAATTCTCCCCAATAAAAGTTTAGCTGCATTATTTTTGTTTCAAAATTGGTCCTGTTTAGTTTCCAAATTAAGCTACTTATTTTTTCTAATTTTCGTAAAGAACAAAATATAAATTAAAAATTAATCAAATAAAATTGTTAGTAACATCAAGTCAATTTTCTTAAAACATTTAGTTGAAAATTTATGTATTTTATTGAAAGTACGTATTTTTTGGTTGAAAATTGATCTTTTTTCGTTAAAAGTTCAATTGAAAATCTGTTTTGTTAACTTGTCTTTTTTAGTAGAAAATAAATTTTTTTGTTCTTCAAAATGCAACTGTATGGTTGAAAGTTGAACTGTTTAAGTTGAGGATTCAAGTATTTTGTTGAAAATTCGTCTTCTTTTGGTAATATTCAACTCTTTTTTTTTTTTATTCAAAATCAAAATCTTTTTTTATGTAAGTATCAAAGATTAATTTTTTTGGTGAAAATTACTATACGCAAGTAGAAAAATTTAAGTGATTTGTTGATAATTCATCTTTTTGAATGAAAATTCATCTCTTTTTGTTAAAATCTCATCTTTTTGGCTTAGAAATTCAAAATTTTGAACTGTCCATAATCAGCAATTGAGACCATTTTTAGCAAATTGCGAAAAAGTTTAAAAATATGTTTGAAAGAAAGTCAAGAAATAGTAACATTAGCGGACACAATTGTGACTCCTAAAATGGTTTAAAATTCGGACTACACACCTTTTGAAGGTCGCTTTTACAAAAATTAAGGAATACATTTTTTTAAATAAAATTAATGGGGGTACTTTCTATTTGCTGTTATAAAAATGTGAAAAGAAGGAGGTTTTATCATTAAATTTTACTTTCAATATACTTTTTTAACAATATACTCAAAGTATAACCAAGTTTTACGATCACAAAATATTAATTTGAGAAACCAAAGAATGAAAAAAGTAAAAAATGTTTATAATTTAGTTTATACTGGTTTATATTAATTTGCGCCAAAAATCCTCTTGGGACTCTGAACTGGAATGCAACAGAGGAATCCTTAAGTCAATATTCTTGGGTGACCTTTTCGGAAATAATATCCGAACTTTCAACTAAAAAAGATCAATTTTCAAGAAAAGATTCGCATTTGTAACCAAGAATAATTTTTTAGTATAAGCAAGAAAAAAATCAACCAAATCGTTTAAGTCTTAAGTCAAAAAGACGATTTTTTTACAAAACAGTTAAATTTTTATCAAAAAAGTTAATTTTCAACTATAAATATAATAGTCGATTTTTCAACAAAAAATAGGTGGATTTTTTTATTCGGTTCCATTAATTCAGTATAATTTAAATAAATTTAATTTACAGAGTAAAGAATAGTAGTTAAAATAAACATTGAATTTCAAATTTTATTACTTTAAAAATAGGTTAGAAAATTGGAAATTTTTCTTATAAACTGCACAAAAAATGTTGGACTGTGCAACATTTTAGACTCAAATTTCAAGTTTTCTTTTTCAAGACAAGTGGCCTACACGTATTTATTATCATAGATATGAAAGTGAATTAAAATGAATCCACTGATTCAAATTATTTACTCTTTTCAGAATTCAATTCAATTCCGAGGAGCAATGGACGAAGGCCTTAAAATATGTCTTGACAAATTTAAAGTGGGGTCTTGCTTGGGTTAGCACTCAGTTTACAAAAGACGATATTGAACACTAGATCTCATTAATTTTCATATTTGTGTTCAGAGACTGCTGAGGATTTCACTGGCGATTGTACATAGAACCTAAGTGTAAATAAAATCAATTTCAGATAAAAATAACGTTTCTTTATTACATTACTTTACAGCTTAAAGTATATAGCGTAAATTGAAGTTAAAGTATATCTTAAACTGAAAATAAATTAAATTAATGAAAGATCAGCGATAGCGGTCCTGTTTATTAGCTAGAAACCAGGTAACGCCGTAGAGAAAACTGGTGGGACTTTGAACGTTGCTGGCATTGACGTAATCCTTCACTTCTTCTACACTCATTTCGACGACTTCGATCAATTCACCTTCCGATTCAGCACCGCCTCCTTTAATATTTTATTTTTTCTTACTTTATATGGTGTATAATAGAGTGGATCGAAAAAAATATATATATATAATTCGAAATGAATCTAATAATATTTTGCGATTGGGCGAAGTCAAGATATAATAATAAAAATTTTAATCGCAGAGTATATCCAATTATAAAAAAGCGCATGGTGCCATATTTGATTAATTTTAGAAACATCTCCAAATTACTCAAAAAAATTTGTAGCTATACTGACGGGAAATCCGTGTTCTTGATTGAATAAAGTTTTTTTTTCTTTGCCACTTAAAAAAAGTCTGCATACTTCAGGTTTATGAGAAAAGTAAGGTTATTCAAATAATATATTCAATATTTAAAATCAATGTAAGAAAGGTATCTAACATTTTGATATACAAAATGTAATTAGTAATAGATTTTTGGAGATTTCGAATATAATGATTTTTAAGCATTTAAAAAGGTTTCAAGAAAATAAAAGAATTTCTTAGAATTCCTGGGAAAATGGAAACTGATTTTTCTGTTTGAAGATACATTTTAAGAGAAAATTAACAGATTTCAAAAGATTTTAAATCACATATTTTATAAAATTTCGAAAAAGAGTTGGAAAGATTTTAAAGCAAAAGCTTTCAATTAGTAAGATTGCTAAGATTTATAAAAAATACGAGAGAAATTGCGCAATTTTAAAGATTCAAAATTAAGTTAAAAACTGAAAATATTTCAAAAAAGTTTTAAAAAATATACACATTTAAATATTGGGAAATAACAATTTTGAACCTTCTTGAGGATTTTGAAAGGATTTACGATAATAATTAATTTAAAGCAATTTTTTCAGAATGTTAGGAAAATTTATGAAAAAAATCAAATAATTTTAAGAGGAATTTAAGAGGTTTCAAAGTTTTAGAAATAGTTTTAAAAAATTTTGAAATTTTAAAATATTTTGAAAATTTGTTAACAAAATGTGAATTTTTAAAGATTTTGAAAAAACGTTCGATGCTTTTTAATTTCAAGACTTCAAGAAAATGAAAAAAACTTTCTTACAATTCTTGGAAAAATTTAAACTGACTTTTTCATTTTGAAAATAAATTTCAAGAGAAAATTGACGAAGATTTCAAAAGATTAAAAGTTATTGTCTAAAAATCTTTCACTCAGGAAGATTACAAAATTTGATAAATAAATTAGAAAAAAAATGTTAAATATTTCACGATATTAACAAAAAATTCTGATAATTCATGGAATAATTCAATCTGATTTTGTATTTTAAAAAACTAATTTTAAGACATTCAAAAAAAAATTGAATTTCAAAAGACTTCTTAAAAAAGGTCAAAAAAAGAATCTGTAAGATTTGAAGGAACATTCTTTCATTTTTAAGAATTTTAGAAAATGTTTTGCACAAATGCGGACAATTTTTAATTATATTTAGAAGGTTTAAAAGTTTGAAAATGGTTAAAAAATGATTTTAAATTTGAAAAGGTTTCCAAAAATTGTAAACAAAATGTCAATTTTGGAAGATTTCCAAACAAATGTCGAAGATTTTTAAAAAGCTTGCAAGGTTCCAGGAAAATAAACAAATTTCTTGAGATTCCTGGATAAATTTGTAATGACTTTTTATGTTGAAAAATTAATTTTTGAAGAAAATGTGAAATATTTTGATTAAATTTGTTAAATTTTGAAATTTTAAAACGTTTTAAAACAATTTTATAAATAGTTTAAGTAAATTTTAGAGATATTTATCTTCTAAACTTCTAAAAGTACTAAATATTTTGCAAACTGACTCGAATTTTTAATAACATTTTTCAAACTCCTGAAAAAATGATATATTTTCGACCTATTTAAAAGCTTCAAATCTTATAAAAATTATATATTCATTTAATTTTGAAAACAAAGGAGAAAATAAACTTAAAAAAGAAATGTTTCTTCAACATTTCTATTTTCATATCAATTATTTAGCCTCCAAAAATGATAATGTCGGTGAATTTATTTTTCTATCATAACTGAAAAATTTGTTTTTGTTAAGGTTTCCACTATTTTGTGGAAAAATTGTGTTTCCCGCTTAAAAATTCAACTGGTGGCAAATTAATCTTTGTTGGCCGAGTATTCAACTACTTTGTTAAAAATTGATGTTATTTCACTTAACATTCAGCATTTTAGTTAAAAATTAATTTCTTTGGTTGAAAATATCAAAACCTTTGAAAAGTACTCTTTTTTGGTAGAAAATTAATTTATTTTGTTAAAAAGTCATATTTCCGTGTTAAAAAATTGAACAGTTTCGTAGAAAATTTGTCTCTTTTTTTAAAAAAACTGAACTTTTTAAAATTTTAAACGCAACTGGTTATAATTAATTTTATTGTTGGGGGACTCAGCTATTTTGCTAAAATTTTGTCTTTTTGGTATGAATGAAATTATATTTTTTTATTTGGAATTAAAATATTTTTGGTTTAAATATCATTTAAATTATCTAAATAATTTATTCAATAATTTATTCAATAATTTAACAATAATAATAACCAATGGGAGAAATGTCTTCAAAACATTGAATTACAAAAATTAATATTTTCCGTTTAAGAAATATAACGTAAAAAAGTATCTGTTAATTGCTAAAGTTTTCCTAATTTTTTTTAGTGAAAAATATTTTAAACGCATTACAATCTCCAAGAAATCAGTAAAATCTGATTAAAGTTTTTGATCTCAAAAAAATCTTGTTGTTGATTCACAAATTTAAATAATAAATATATAAATAATAAATAATAAATTTTCGAACCATCTCAAAATTACTCGAAACCATTCGAAAAAAAGTCTGCAAACTTAAGCTTTATGAGAAACGTAAGGTTATCTAAATAATATAATAATATAAAAATAATATAATTTCAAGAGTTTTAAAAGGTTTCTAGACAATAAAAAATATCTCAAAATTCCTGCGTGAATGTAAACTGATTTTTTAAAAATAAATTTTAAGAGAAAATTGACAAACAATACAAAAGATTTTTAATTATTTTCTAAAATTTCGAAACAGACGCTTAATTTAAAAGCATCCATTCCAAATGAAAAGTCAAATGTTGCTCAATTTTCAAAGATTTATTTTTTTAGTTTTTAATTAGATGTTGTTTAATTTAAAACGTTTTCAATGGTTTTCAATATTAAATATAAATATTAT
>JAAAKG020143767.1:0-11289 GCA_010014905.2 Druon quercuslanigerum
AAATGTATTTTTTTTAGTGCTACAGAATTGAATGAGGAAGAAATGGTTTCTGATATGGTCTACAATTTCGTATTGCCCGAAGTGGAAAAAGAGATTGTAAGAAAAAAATTACGGAATAAACAACGAGGATATTTGGGAGAAGCACATGCAGCAATTTATAACGAAATTTCAGATCTTCCGACTGAAGAAGAATCAGAGTCAGAATCAGAATCTGAGAAAACATCTGTAAAGAGTGACGAAGAAGACTCGGTAATTCAGTTAGATTTCTTTTTATATTCACTTGTACTCATAATAAAATTTAAAATCTTTGATTTTCAAAGCTTATTTACCTTGTTTTCTCGCATAGAATTAAATTCAGAAAAAAGTTTGTCATTAAAAGAATGTAAATCTAGAATGTAACTAACTTTTTACTTTTAGATTCAAGTTTCAACAACCGAAACAGAGGAAATTCTGGACCAGGGAGATTACAAAAATATGATCGAGACCGTGATTGACCAAATTATGTCTTACGTTATTCCAGGCGGTAATTTTATTTATACAAATTTTAATATTCTAAAATACTTTTTCTATATTCAAGGCTTGGATCGACTAGAAGGCTTAAAAAATTAGATTAAGCAATCTTTTAACAATAGTCATTCAGGTTGAACGATTCTGAATCTGGGTTAAAAATATTTCTTTCTGAACTTTTAAACCTGTCAACTTGGATTATTTTGAAATAAGAGAAGTTTATAATTTACATTAATTTTGAATTTCAAAAACATTTATTTTCAAAAAATTTAAACTTGAAATTACTCAAAACTTAGGGCTTTAAATTTGAGACTGTATAATTTGAATATGAACTAATTATTTTTTAGTAATTCAGATTGCACAGCTTGAAATGCTCTCAAAACAGGGGATTTATTACAAAAATTAATTATTTTGCATAAAATTATTAAAGATACTATATTTAATTCAATATAAAACGCTTCAAATTCCTAAGATTTTAAGTCGAAATATATTGAATTTTGAATAAAGTACGGTTGAATTTTTAAAGCCAAAAAGACGACATTTTTACCAATAAAGTTGAATTGTTAACCTGAAAAGGTGAATTTTCAATAAAAAGATAACTTTATCGAAAAAAAGATGAATTTTCAACCTAAAATTCGTAATTAAAACAACTAAATTTCAAGTAAATAGTTAACTTTCGAGCAAAAATAATTTTTTCACACATAAAGTTTAACTATCAACCTGAAAAGTTGAATTATCAACAAAAATATCGTTTTTAACGAAAAAATATGAGTTTTGAATCAAACACTTTTTTTTTAGAAGACAGTTGAATTTTCAACAAAAAAGTTGATTTTTCAAGATGAATTTTCAAGCTAATATTTGAATGTTCAAATAAAGGAAATTAAACATTTGGAACGAAAAAAGATGAACTTTTAACCAAATGTTTGAATTATGAATAAAAAAGATTAAAATTTAACCAAGTAGTTGAACTTTCAAGACAAAATTACGATTAGAAAAAAATAAAGTTGAATTATCAACCTGAAAAATTGATTTTTCAATAAAAAATATTATTTTTGACGCAAAAGGATGAATTTTTAACCCAGCAGTTGAATTAGAAAAAAATATTCTATATTGTTATCATTCAAGCCAAAAATATGATTTTTTAAAATAAAATTTAAATTTGAGTTGAGAACTTTCAGTGAAAGGAGTTACATTTTCAACAAAAAAAAAAGGTTTAATTTTCAAACAAATAGTCGAATTTTCAAATAAAGGAAAGTAAAATCATATATCTTAACAAAAAAGACGATTTTTAACCAAATAATCGAATTTTTAACCAAGAAGAATGAACTTTCAACAAAAAAAGTTTGATTTAATTTGCATTTTTTTATTGAAAATTACTCTTTTATGGTAGAAATGTAATCCTTTTTGGTTAAAAATTGATCTTTCTCAGTGACAAATTAACTTTTTGTTGGCAATTTAACTGTCATCTAAAAATTTTGTCTTCTTGGCACAAAAATGGAACTATTCGGTAAAACCTGATCTATTTTATTAAAAAATCTTCCCTTTTAATTGAAACTCAAACTATTTCGATTTTTAAGTTTGAGTTTAAATTAAAAGAGACAGTTAAATTGCCAACAGAAAGTTAATTTTTCAATAAAAAAAAGTCAATTTTTAACCGAAAAGTATTACATGTCTACCATAAAACAGTAATTTTCAATAAAAAATGCGAATTTTCAACAAAAAAAATCATGTTTCTGAACAAAAAAGACGATTTTTAACCAAATAATCGAATTTTGAACCAAGAAGAATCAACTTTCAACAAAAAATGGTTTGATTTTCTTATTGGATTGTATTATTTCAGTTCACATTTAAACGAAAAAACGGGCAAAATTCTTGAAAACTGGAAGAAAAAACGAGAGTAGGGGGAAAAGTGTGATGTCTGTAATTGAATTTGAAATTGATTTTAAACATTTCGATTAAAAAAATTCCAACTTTTAAGGCTTGCAATTTGATCAAATTAAAACTGAATGCGGATTCACGAAATTATAAATTGTTAAGTTCAAACGCTTCTAATTATAAAGATTTAAGGAGAAATGATTCAATTTTGTAACTTCTCAATTAAAATGTACAATTTATTCTAGTTTTAAATTTCAACTTAAGCTTTATTCTTATTAAAATTGAAACTAATTATAGCAAACAAGATCCAAGCCCTGAATATTTTAATTTCAGAAAACGAGGATCTTATTCGTGATGTGTTAAACCAAGCAATATCGGAAACCTTGGAAACGGATCAAGCCGAATCGATAAATGAGTTTTCAATTTCATTAGATTCGACCTTTTCCGGTAAGAAAATCGACCAAGATTAAAAAGATTTTTTTTTGTTAAAAAAAAAGTTATCTCTATTAATCACCTTTTACCTTTGCAGACTCGCTTTAACTGAATAAGTTCTAAAAAGTGTTGAATTCCCACCTCTGAGCGATGTGAAAATAAAAATGGTCTCTATTTAATCTTTGCCACAACTTTTATTGCATAAAGCCTCAAGTAAATTTTTACAATTCGCCAAACTTCGCTGGAGAAAAGAGGAATACAATAAAAGCAAGGCAACGTTCAGGCTTCGATGACTAATGAATATGCAAATAAAATTTAAGCTTAATCCTAAAAACATATTCTAAAATATCATGTTCGTTATTCGCTAGAAACCAGTACTGATTAGGAAAATATTACTGTGTTTGCAATAATTTCTTTCTTTTAACAATAATCCTATTTATTTTTTAAACGGATCAGAAAAAAATGGCTAGTTATTCGAAAATTTGCATTTTGTATTAATTTCGCCGTGCAAAAAATTCAACTATATGCAAATAACGATGTGATAATTCCAGAACGTCTAATCTAAACTTATTTAGTGTCTTAATTAATATCAAAGCTGATCTATTAAGCAAACTTAACTCATCCAAGTATTAGATATTTCCACGAATTTTAATACTTATCTCACTTTTTTGGTTCCATTTTTATAATTAGTGAATTAGAAACTTCCCCTTAATTAATGCACCTCTAAATGATATCCCGAAATAGTTCTAATTGATCTCAGTATCACACGAATCAGCCTTTTTTACACTTATTATTCTTATACTCATGAGTATTAATTTACTTCCTCACGAAGTTAAGCATTTTATGCAGGGGTTATAAAACAAAATTTTTTAACCAGCCCAAGAGACTGAGAATAAACTGATCTGAACATGTTTCATCATAAAAAAATGCAATCTTGTGCACAGGGTGGCGATTCGGCGGACGATTCCAAATTCACTCAAACATTTATTTTAATTTATCACGGCCATTCCAAAAATCGTTTACCAAAACAGAGCGAAAAATGTCAAAATAACTGAATTTTGATATAAATACTTGAATTTTCCATTTAAAATTATCAATTTTCAACAAACATGAAAAAGTTAAACTTTTAGTTAGAAAAATTAGTTAGAAAAGTTGAATTGTAAGCCAAAAAGATAAATTTTCAACTAAAGTGATGAATATTTAACTTAAATACTTGAATTTTCAAACAACAAGATTAATTTTCTACCAAAAAATACAATTGGAAAACAACATGCATTTTTTTAACGAAACAGTTGAATTTTCAATTAAAGAAGACAAATTTGCAACCAAATACTTGAATTTTAAACTAAAAAAAAATCAAATTTCAACCGAAAATGGAATAGTTACATTTTTAGTTAATAAAATTAATTTTTAACCTAACTCATGAGTTTTTAATCGAAATGATGAATTTTCAACTGGAACAGTTGAATTTAAAACCAAAACCCCAGTTTCCAACAAAAGCAATAAATCTTCAACTGAAATATTAGAATTTTCAAACTAACAAAAATTAATTTTTAATAAAAAAAAAGATAAATTGTCAACCAAAACTTGAATAAATAAATTTTAAGATAAAAAAATAGGTTTTTAACAAAAAGATGAATTTATAACTAAGACTACGAAATATCCAACTAAGATGATGAATATTTAAATGAAATAATTGAACTTTAGACCAAAAAAATTAATTTTTAACTGAAAAAACTTCAACTTTTGACCGAGTAATTTTATTTCCAGCCCAAAATATTAATTTTCAATAAAATTTTCAATAAAAAGTTAAAATAATTTTGAACAAGAGTTTAACTTTTAACCCAATAATTTTATTTCCAATCTAAAAGATGAATTTTCAACTAAAATGATATATATTTAACTGGAATACTTGAATTTTCAAACAAGAAAAATTTTTAGACAAGAAGATTAACTTTCAAAGAAAAAATAACTTTCTACAAAAAAAAAAAAAAAATTTTAAACAAAATACATGTATTTTCAACAATATAGTTAAATTTTCTATTTAAAAATACTAATTTCCATTCAACTGTCGAATTTTGAACCAAGAAACATCTAATTTTCAACTAAAAATGGAACTGTTAAATTTTCAGCCGAAGAAATTAATTTTCAACTAAATTGTTGAACCTTAAACTGATATAGTTGAAACTTGTATAAAAAAGAGGAATTTTCAACCCTAAAAATTAATTTTCTATAAAAAGACTAATTTTCCACAAAATACATACATTTTCAAACAAATGGTTTAATTTTTAAATAAAAAAATTCCATTTTTAGTCAAATAGTTTGCTTTTCAATTAAAAAAAAAGATAAATTTTTAAATTAAGATCGAATATAAATCTCATTTCTTATGAAAATATTGTTTATGCTAAAAAAGCATGAAAAAAATTTACAATTAAAAAAACAGACTTCCAAACTAGCTTACTTTTCGAGTCATTGGAGCCAAATCTAATTCTTCACAAAAAAACGCATTTTCAGCAAAATACTTAAATTTTCTACTGGAATAGTTAAATTTTTAGCCAATAAAAATTTATTTTCAACAAACTAGTTATTTTCAACCAGAGATGAATTTTCAATTAAAATTACGAGTCTTCAATAAAAAAATTGTGAGTTTAACTTTTAACCACGTAATTGAATTTTTAAATAAGTAAATGACTCCGTAACCTAATAAATACACGTATATGCCCTACGATTGTAGGTAATAGTAGAAATCACTTTTCTAAATGACTAAAATCATTGAAATTATGTAATAATCTCGGTTATTAAAAAAAAAATTCCCTGCCAAATCGCCACCCTGGCTGAAGTATTAAGAATATGACTTTTGAAACGAGGAATCTACGTAATAAGCTAGAAAGCAACTTTGCATATTGAATGAAATCAAAAGGGTGCTATAAAAACGGCATTAGTCAGAAGATTCCTCGGCAAGAAGAGAGGACATAAAGATCTTGAATTTCACGTCCTTTGCATCGGTCGAAGATTTCCTTTCAATAATTAATTTCCGTTTTTTCGCCTGGAATTCTTTCGAATTGCCAGAATCTGATTCCCGTCCAATAACATCAATATGTTTCCGCTTACAGCCATCAATACTGTCATCTTCTCGAGCCCGACTCAATTCGGCCGTCAGATCTCCTATTTTCTGCTCCCATTCTTCCAAATGTTTCCTCATTTCTGCAATTTGGGTGTCCTGTTCGGTTATTTTCTTCGCTTGCTCCTGCAACTTTGCACTCTGCAGTTGTATCTGCAGACCCTGTCGTTTCATTCTCTGCTTGACTTTTCCAATCTGACCTTTCACAGACACTACGGACGTTTTGTTTTTTCGGGTGCGACTGTAAATCTTCTTAAAGATTTGATGGAGTCTGTCACGGCTGAAACCGTGAGAGAGGACTGAACTACCCGAGCCTGAGTGATGTGCGATTTTCAGACTTGTAGAAGGCATATCGTA
The DNA here is from genome assembly GCA_010014905.2 of Druon quercuslanigerum. NCBI lineage: Eukaryota > Metazoa > Arthropoda > Insecta > Hymenoptera > Cynipidae > Druon > Druon quercuslanigerum. Next base: position 6,293 of record JAAAKG020143767.1, read on the forward strand.
AGAACTAACGTTGCTCACTGATGCACAGATACTGTGTTTCAAGTCTGGCAAGATTTTCTCGTCAAAATGCTCCATTGCCATGCTACTAATGTCACGGAGCTCTTGTAGAATTTCATGGGGCCGAGGCGGCGTTGTCGTGAAGCTAATTTGTCTCAGAATTCGAAGAATTTCATCGATCACCTGGAATGAAGAAAAAATAAATGTTGTAAAACAATTTCCCCTACAATTTCACAAGGTATCTTTGAATCTTTGATATTTTCGGATCCAAGTTCTGCGACAATTTAAATTTAATAAATTAAAAAAAGCTTTTCTTATACAAATTATTTATAAAAGTTTATAGTTTCTTTGTAAAATGAAGTAAAAGAGTAAGTCACTCAACAGTTTGGTTCAGCAAAAATTTAATATTTTAATTACTGGTCACTTCTTCTCACGCAGTTCTGAATTTTACAAATATAAAATTATTGTCTACCGAACAAAATTCAAAGCACGTGATTTGATAATGTTTTTTTTACCATGCAGTAGACTTTTTAACTAATAAAGATAAATTTTGAACCAAAAATGAAATAGTTTAATTTCACATTATAGCTACAAACGGTGCATTTTTTACTAAAAAATACGAATTCTCAACTAAAAAAGAAAACATTTACAACTAAAAAAGCTAATTTTTATTAGAGTAGTTGAATTTTCAGCCATAGAGATGAATGTTCAACTAAGGTAATGAATCTTCAACCAAAAATATTACTTTTTAACAAAGTAGTACATCTTTGAACCAAGAAATATGGATTTTCAACGAAAAATTTCATAGTTGATATTCCAGCTAAAAAAATGTTTGCATTAAATGAAAAAACAGTTGAATTTAAACAAAAAGACAAATCTTAATAAAATAGGTAAATTTTCACCGAAATAAAAAAAATTTGCAACTAAAAAAAAAATTAGTACCAAAAAATCAAATAGTTCAATTTTCAGTTAAAAAATAATTTCGAATAAAAAAAGGAAGTTTTGAACAAAATACTTGAATGTTCAACTAAAAATAAACAATTTTAAACCAAAAAAGAGGAATTCTCAAATAAGTAATTTTCTAAAAAAAAGTCCATTTTCAAACTCATAGTTAATTTTAAACTAGTAAGATCAGTTTTCTAGAAAAGAAAAACAAATTAGAAAAAATAGTTCCATTTTCAACTTAGAAATGGGTTTTCAACCAAAAATACTAATTTTCAGCCAAAGAGACGAATTTTCAATAAAACACATGAATTTTCATCCACAAGTTTCACTTTTCAACCATTTTTTAAGTTCAAAAACATTTTTTTCAACATTTTTCAATTATAAATCAATTTTAAACGAAAAAAACCTCAATTCATCAAAATAGTTTATTTAAGACTATTTTAATAAAAGTAATAGTTGATATTTCAAACCAAAAATGAATTTTCAACAAATCATGTAATTTTTCTTATAAAAAAGATAAGTTTTTATTAAAAAATAAAAAACTACAAATAAAAGACCAATTTTCAATCAATTAAAATAAACTTCAAACGATAAAATTTTATCAAAAACAGTTTAATTAAAGCCGAAAAAGCGATTTTCAACCAAAAAAGCTGTTTTATGATTTTAAAATATATATGTGTTTTTAGTTTTCGCTATAAAAAAGTCAACTTTTTAAAACATTTACAATGAAATATTGTACTATTCAGAAATATGCAACAAAAATTGACCGTACTTGAAATATTATATTTTTCCTTTTCGAATTGAATAACAAGAGAAATAGGGTGATTTCTTACGAAAACAGTTAAATAATTTAATAAAATTACTGTAGGTACCATATTCCTAAGATTGTAATATATTGCATTCTCAACAAAATAATTGAATTTTCGATAAAAAAAAGGATGACTTTTATACCAAAATACGAATTTTTAATCAATTTTGAATACAAAAAGACAAATTTTAATTATAAGAGATGAGCTCTCAAGCCAACAAATAGAATTTTTTAGAATTCATGACTTTTGAACCCGAACAAAAAATTAATTTTGAACCAAATAGTAGAATTTTCTATCAATTAGAATTATCCACAAAATAGTTGAATTTACAACCAACTAGTTGGGCTTTTAACCAAAAAGACAAGTTTGCAACTACGAATGATTTTTCAGCCAAAAAAGAAAAAATGTCGAACAAATTATACAATTTTTAAGTTGAAAAATCGAATTTTGTACGAAACAGTTAAATGTTCAATCCAAAAATATGAAATTTCAATGAAAAAGTTAACTTCAAAAAAGAGATAAGTTTAGCAGTCTAAAAGGCGGAATTTTCTATCCAAAAAAGACAAATATTCAACAAAACAGTTGAATTAAACCAAAAAAGAATATTATTTTCAATTCTTTTTAAATCTTTTTCTTAAAGTTAATTTTTCAAAATAAAATAATAATTTTCAAGTTTCCTAGGAATCTTCAGAAAGTGCTTTTTATTCGTTTGAAGCCTTCACAATTCTTACAAAGCTTCTACATTTTTTGTTCGATATCTGCGAAAATTTATTTTTTTGTTTTAAATTAGGCTATCCTGGGCTGTTTGCATCGAAATTAGGGTATGAATAGTCGGATTTTGTCGGTATATGAAGACATTTCGTTTAAATTATTTGAAATAATTTTAAATTTTATATTATTTTGCATATTTTCAGAACTTCGAAATATCTCTCCTCTTTACTCGAAATTTTTCTAGGAGTAATAGGCAATGAGTTTTTAAAATTTTTAAATATTTGTTGTTTATTACTGATTTTAAATAAGCAGTTCAATATTTCTAAATATTAAGCAATTGGCCGTTTTCTTGATTAAAAAATTCAAAATTCTCAGATTTTAGACTGAAACAATATCTGAAATTTAGTAAATTTGAATATAATAATGAATTAATAAATATTTATGAATATCTTATTTTCAAGTTATTTCAAAATTGTAAATAATTTATAAAGTTTCAAATGGGCCGTCACATTTTTTTAACTACTAAGACTTTCTAATTTAAACGATTAAATTTTGAACGCTCAAATCTGGAAAATGTTAAAATTTGAACTGATTCCGAATCGTCTCGTAAACTCGATTTCATTATTACTCGCTTCTTAATCCTTAATGTACAGTTCAATTTTAAAAATCATTATAATTTATATTCACAGTTGATTAACTAAATTTTTTTTATCAAAAATTATCCACTTCAAACACTTATAATTTTTAATTTTTTAAGTCTTTAAATCGGCATTTTTTAAATGAAAGATTTTCGAATTATGCATTTTAACTCGAATGCTACAATAATTGATATAAATAATATTACAACTTATTATTTTAAAAAACTTGAAATAAACTTTAATCGACTTTTTTCTAAACATTTGTAAAACTCCCGGTCAAAAGATAAATTCACTGTTATTTTCTGGTCTCATAAAATTCCGGGTTTCGCGGTCCAGCGGCCATACTGCAAAAGGATGAATTCTCAACCAAGACTAAAACAGTAGACCTTTCAATTGAATAAAATGAACTTTTAAAGAAAAAAAGTTGGATTTTTTTATTTAAGAGAAAAAACGAGAAAATTGATTGAAGACAAGGGACAAATAGGAATTCTTATTGAAAAATGAGAAAGTAGTGTGAAGTCTGCCATGTAAAGCATGTTAAGATATGAAAATATAAATGAAGAACCTACTTTTCCGGGAATAAAACAGCATAGATTTAGATCCACGTATTTGATGAATGTCATGGACAACATCGAAATTCGTGTCTCAATCGCTGTTAAAATGTCACAATGTCGCGACAAAGGATGACTTCTTCTTTCTGACTCTCTGCGTGGAAGTTGACTTTTCACAGAACGCAAACATTGTCCGTGATACTTTTCCATTAAATTAAATCCTCGATTCAACAGTTTCTTGCAAATGCGATCAAACTGTTTGCAGACCTAGAATTTAAATTTAAAAATAAAGTTTTACTAGCCGGATTATCATTTTTAACTGAAAAACAAAATTATGTTTCTTTTATTTACCTGCAATTTTGTATTTTTAATTTCATTTGTACAGCAAAAGAGGTTTGAGTTTTTAAAATTACAATTTCTAGTGCTGACTAATAAATAACTATTAAAGAATAAAGAAAAGTTTGCCATTGTCTCTCGTAACAAAAGATGACCCTGGCGTACAAGTAATCAGAGCAAGAAGTAAATTCTATATAAAAAACAGAGGGGTCTCAAATAAAAATAAAATTTTTCATATTTATTTCTGGTTGGAGTGAAATCGATTCAAATTTGATCTTTAAAAAGTAAAGCAGGCAAATCAAATTAGTTTTGCACGAAAACAAAGTCTATTTTTGGAGTAAAAATAGTATTCACAGGGATTTTTGAAAAACCCAAGTAGGAAAGTTATTAATGAAAAAATATCTTTAACATATAGTAATAGTAGTAATTATTTATAATGCTTCTTACAATTCTGTTTTTCGCAATTTCGTCGTAGGAGAGGTTAGTAAGAATTTCCTCCAGCACATCTTCAGGCAGGTTGTCTAATTTTAACATTTGACTACTGTAATAAGTCATTGTAACACATTCGACTTTATTCCACAAAGATAAGCAGTCTATTAATCTGAGCACCAGTTTTGTTGATTAAAATCTGCGCATTATACGTACTTCACGACAAGAAAACAATAACAAAGACTAAAGTGGACCCATCGTCGACATATAGAAATGGACCGATAAAGCTCTGGGGAGAACGGAAATGGGATCTTGAGAGAGAAAAGACATCAGAGATGTAAACCTGTCTCTTTCTAGATAAAGCTGATTGGTCTAGAGCATATTCGTTGAGTGAAGTTTGGTGAAGTACAGGCAAAGATATTAGTTCCTAGATACGGCAAGGGAATAGTAGCCCCACAGCTCGGTAGCTGGCGCGATAGGCGGAGATTTTGTAGGGACTCAGGGCACTACAGCACGGCAACGGCAAACACGCACCGTACTACAGGTTCTCCCAGTACCAGCGAGCCAGTGTGCATTGAATT
>JAAAKG020143770.1:0-11288 GCA_010014905.2 Druon quercuslanigerum
ATTGTTTTTTTAATTATTTACAATTATTTCAGTTCCAAATTATCCCCATATTAAAGAATAAAAAAATGATGAGCAGTTTTTTTTATTTCTTAACATTTTTATCAACTAGAATATTAACAAAATTTAGATATATTGTTACGAGACTAAACTATTTTCCAAACGAATTAAGCATCTAACTTCTAAATAAATTATTTCAATTCAGAATTATCCCCATATTAAAGAATAAAAAAATGATGAGCAGTTTTTTTTATTTCTTAACATTTTTATCAACTACAATATTAATAAAATTTAGATATATTGTTACGAGACTAAACTATTTTCCAAACGAATTAGGCATCTAACTTCTAAAAAATGTAGATATATTGTTACGAGAGAAAAACTATTTTTCAATTTTCCTTAATGGTTTACTATATATAAATTCGTTTTCTTGCACCTATCCATGGTAAATTTTCACGATTATTTGATACTCCAACTTTTTCAACAATATAATTTTCATTGCACCTACGCACTGTTTTATATTTAATTTATTTTGGAAATTCCATTATTATTCACTTTTAATATTTTTGAGTGTTTTCCATATGAATAATTTATTTAGAATTTACTGCTTAATTCGTTTAAAAAATAGTTTACTCTCGTAACAATATATCTACATTTTTATTAATATTATAGTTGATAAAAGTTTTAAGAAATAAAAAAAACTCTTCAACATGTTTTTATTCTTCAATATGGGGATAATTCCGAATTGAAATAATTTTAAATAATTTAAAAAAAATAATGAATAATTTAAAAAATATACAATAATTTGAAATAAAAATTACTGATGAGCAGAATCAAAAGTATAAGAGAGCCCCAATCAAGCACCACCTCTGTGCGTGGTCTATTCGGTCCTGCTTAAACGAAAGAGGCGAGCAGCAGAACGGCCGAGAACCGTGATCGTCGACTAAGACTCAACTCAGATACGAATGAACATTTTTAATCGTATCTCGGGAACCGACAAAGATTTTTTAAGTTTCTTTCCCTTAAATTAAAGATAAAATTTTAGGCTCTATGTCGTATAATTTTTAGATTTTTGCAACAATTTCCCTAGGTCATGCTAAAAGTTGAATTCGAGGTACAAAATTTTAAAAAATCTAGAATTTCTTTTAAAAGTTATCACGTGCTGTATTCTCTTCGGCAGATCAAAAAAATGTGTTTAACATTACTAGACATAGAATTTTTTTAGGCTTTCGAACTGTTTTTTTTTTTAAATGCCCTATCATTTTTTTCGCTGAGTTATCGTGGTTCATAGCCAGCAGTGATTTTTAATAGTGCTTGCGTCAATCGATCTCATAATTTCCGACGGTAGTGTATATTGATGTTATTGTTATAATATCGTGATATTTTATCATTCTTTTATACTGATGCAACTTATTTTCATATTGGAATATTTTTTATTTTCATAATTTATCCATCCAATTTAAACTTTGATAAATCCAGTGGTGTAGTCAGTCGAGGCCTGGTGGGGCCTGGTTCCGCTAGGTACTGTTTAGGAAGGCCTGGCGGCGCCAAGCCATTTTCTTGTCAACTGCCCCCCTACTGAATAAAATTAATGTGGAAAACATAATAAATATATATATAAGATTTTCTACTATATAAGATGAATTCTGAACCCAAAAGAACAATAAAAATAACGAGCTTCCCAAAAATAGTTAAAGATTTAACCAAATAGTAAAATGTTCAAGCCAATAAGACGAATTTTTTCAAAGATAGTTCAATTTTGAACAAAAAAAGTTACTCTTCTACCAATAAAGATACATTTTTAATCAAGAGGGATGACTTTTCTACAATAAAAAATAAATTTTTAATCCTAAAGGACGAATTTGTAACAGAATAGTTGAATTTTTTTACAAAAAATTTGACAAAATAGTTCAATTTTCCAAAAATAATTTATTTTTAAAAACATATTGGAGTTCATAACCAAGTTGAATTTTCAGCATACAAAGATTTTTAGAAAAAGTTGTTAGAAGACAGCTAGATTATTAAATTAAATTTTTAACTGAAAAAGAAACATTTTTGACAAAAAATGGAATAGATTAATTTTTAGTTTAAAACAATTATTTTCAATCAAACATGAAACGAATTTGCATCAAGATCAACATTTTTCACAAAGTAGTTGAATTTTTTATTTTCAAAAAAGGTAAATTCCGAACCAAAAAATACTAGTAGGCTATTTAATGTAAGGGCCACTTTTTCTTTTAGAACTAAACAACTGGATAAACTAAAAATATATCTATACATTTATATAATGATATATTTTTAATTCTTAAATTTTTTCGTTTTCTCTTCTATTTAAAATAGGAATTATTATTTTTAACTTGAATTTTAAAACTTTAGGTCACATTGGAACTAATGATGTGGACAATTTTCGCCGTCGCCTCAATACTAACAACCGGAGCTTTGCTTTTCGACGATTGGTACAAGAGCCAAGAAATTTCAAAAATTGAAAAGAATAAAAAAATTGAAGATCCTCAAAGCGATATTATAGGAAAGGGACAACATTTTCAAAGAAAATCTAATCAAGTTTAAAAAATGGAAGGTACTCAAGAGACTCCTACGGAAAGTTTTGATAATTAAGATTTTAAATTTTAAATTATTGCGTACTTATATTAATAAGTGCAACTTTAATTTGAGAATATTTTGATCTTCTAAAAATGTGTAAATCAACTTGTCTGACATTGGCATCTGTGAAAAATAGAAACAAATATTTACGAGAAGTGTTACCAAAGATTAAAGGTTGGGGGAAATCCATTTATGATTCGGCAATTTCTCAATAGAATGACGTCTTTTAATTCTGGAGGTCATAGTGCTTATAGTAAATATGGAAATTAACTTTTTATATGAAAGAGGAATTTACCAATAATTAGGACGGTACGTTCAACTTATAATTACGTGGAATTTACTATTCTTCCAGTTCGTGTGCATAATCTGACATTAATTAACGAGAGGTTACCACCCTTTGAGATTATGATTCAGAAGTAGTAATTCATATCGGCAATTGAAGCAAATTTTATTTTTAAAAATTACTTTTCAACCAAACTAAAAACAATTAGCATCTAGTTTGATCACGCGAAAAAGATAAATATTTAATCAAATTAATTTCTACCCAAAAAGACGAATTTTAAACAAAAGAGTTTAAGTGTCAAACTAAAAAGTCGAATGTTTTAAGACAGTTGACTTTGAAAACGAAAAAAATGGATTTTCTACAAAAAAGGTAACTTTCTTTAAAAAAGATTCATTTTCTACCAAAAAAATGTATTTTCAACAAAAGAAACGAATTTTCTCACAAATATTTGAATAAAGGATAAGTTTTAAAAAAAAATGGAATAATTAAATTTTCAGACAAAAAATTCATTTTTATCCAAACAAAAACATAGTTTCAACGAAATAGTTAAATTTTTAACCAGAGAGGTGAATCTTAAAAATAAATGTATTTTTAACAAAGTAGGTTAACTTTAAATCAAGCAGTTGAATTTTCAATCAAAATGACAGATTTGCTAAACAAAAAAGGAATTTTCCATCTAAAAGATTAATTTTCTACAAAATAATTTAATTTTCAACTAGAAAAGATCAACTTTTAAACAAAAAATGGATATAATCGAATTTTCAGTTAAAAAAGTTATGTCATAAAACAAACATTCAACCAAATAGTAACATTTTCAACCAGAGATGAATTTTCAACTTAAATTAAGAATCTTTGGGAAAAAATAAATTTTCAGAAAAAGAGTCCCACGTTTAACTATGAAGTTGAACATTCTACGAAAATAGTTACATTTTCAATCAAAAATATACACTCTCATCAAAAAAGATTTTTAATAAACAGTTGAATTAGACAAAAAAACGAATGTTTAACAAATTGTTGAATTCGCAAAAAAATTCATTTCCATCCAAACAGTTGCACTTTTAGCCAAAAAGGATAAATTATTAACCAACAAGATTAATTTCCTACAACAACAAAAATATTCCACAAAATAAATGATTTTTCAACCAAATAGAGCAATTTTTAAACAAACGAGACGAATTCTGAACCAAAAATGTGATATGTAATAAACTGTTCAACATCACAAAATTAAATTTTTACCAAAAATAAAAAAAAAAATTTCAACCAGCTGAATTCAAGGAAACGGTACAAGTTTTCAACTAAATAAATGAATCGTCAACTAAATAGATGAATTTTCAAAAGTCGCATGTTTTAAAGAAAAGTTGAGTTTTAAAGTGAAGAAGATGAATTTTTAACAAGAAAGGAAACTTTTAATCCAAAAAGATGAATTTTCAACCAAAAAGTTAAATTTTTCACAAAATAGTTGAATCTATAACCAAAAATACAATTTTTAACGAACGAGATTAATTTTCTACCCCAAAATATAAGTTTTCTGCAAAATGTTTCAGTTTTCTAACAATGAGTAAATTTTTCAATTTATAAATGATAAATTTTTGATCAAAAATCAAAATAAAAAATTTAATTAAATTTTCAGATATACAAATGCAATTTTAACTTATATTGCAATTTCTGCCAATTTGACCGGGGCCTTATTTTAATGTAATCAACCAGTTGAATTTTTAACCTGAAAGTATCATTTTTTTAATTTTAATTTTCTACCAAATAATAATAATTAAAGTTTTAACCAAATAGTTGAATTTTTCACTAAGATCAAAAAAGTTAATTTTTAACAAAATACTTGAATTTTCTACTACAAAAGATACAGAATAGTTAAATTTGCAACCAAAGAGATAAATCTTTAACAAGAAAAAGTGAGTTTTTAGCAATGTAGATGTTTAATTAAATAGTTGAATTTTCGACAAAAATAGTTTTAACCTTAAATATATGAATTTTCTTCTACAAAGTTAATTTTTAACCAAATACTTGATGTTTCTGACAAATTATAAACTTTTCTACAAAAAGTTTAACTTGCACACCTAATAGTTATATTTTCAACTAAAAGAAATTAAATATTAAAAATAAAAACAGTTGAATTAAACCAAAAAAAGACGATTTTTTCAACAAAATCTCACAATACACGTCCAATGCAGATTAATTTTTATTCAAATAGTTCCACTTTTAGCCAAAAAGAATAAATTTTAAAGGAAGACGATAATTTTAAAAAAAGATCAATTTTCAGCAAAATGTATGAATTTTCAACTAAATAGTTGAATTTGAAACTACAAGGGATAAATTTGCAATAAAATAGTTTAATCTTCGACTACAAAGGAACATTTTCAACAAAATTGTTGAATGCTCGACCAAAAAAGAATAATTTTCATCGAAACAGTTACACTTTTAGCCAAAAAGGATTCATTTTTAACAAAGAAGATTAATTTTGAAAAAGACGAATGTTTAACAAAATACAAGAATTTTTAACCGAAAATTTAATTCTTCAACTACAAAGGATACACATTCAACCAAATTGTTGAATTTTTAACAAAAAAATATCAAAATTCAGCAAAAAATGAAATAGTTAAATTTTCAGTTTGAAAAATTAGTTTTAACAAAGTAGCTAAATTCGTAACCAAAGATATGGATCTTGAACAAAAAAGTGAATTTTTATAAAAGTAATTAAACCTTTTAATCAATTACTTGAATGTTTAACTTAAAAAATATGATTTTTCAAACCAAGTAATTGCATTTTTAACAAAATAATTTACATTTTCAACCAACCAGTAGAATGTTTAACAAAATTATATAAAAAACTGTTTTGCCAAAAATAGTTGGATTTTCTTACTGGATTTAAATTAATTCAGATTGCATTCAATCGAAAAAATAAGAAAAATAGGAAGTTTCTTGAAAACAGGGACAAAAAAATTGTTCTTTTCAAAAGAGGAAAAGAGGGGAATAGGGAAAAGACTGTCAAGTCTGAAATATGAAAATAATTTTCAAACTGATATGTCATTTTTTAACTATACAGTGCAGGACCATCTTACGCAAAATTAGTTATGCGTCACAAATATTAAGTTCGGAAATCTAAGTAGGTTACGGTGATGTGAAGTTCAAATAGAAACCAGCAAATGTAGATACTTCGTGAGTTCTCAGAAATGGATTTTGTAATTACAGTATTGGGATTTCCAGGCAGTAGTTTCTTTCACGAATGTAATCAGAACTGCGAATTGCAAAAACTTTAAAAATTAAAAAATGTTTCATTCAGAAAATTTTGTTGAAAGGCATAATAATAAGTTACACGTAAAAAATAGCAGCTTTTATTACTTTTTAATTAAACAATTTCATATTAAACGCTATTAAAGTGAAAAATTTCAGCTTTTACGAATTGAAGAGTTCAGAGATTTCTAGTTAAACCATAAACCCATGTTATCATTTTCAGTGCTCTAAATTAAATAAAATATCAATAAATTTGTCAATGTTCGAAATTATATTATTTTAAACAATTTGAAGTTATAAATATTGCAAATAGAACTAAAAAATGCTATTTAGATTAAACTATTTTTAAATTAGAAGATATATTATTTTTATTTAAAGTCGTTTCAAGTTAATAATTGGTCAATTTTTATTTATACATAAATCCATTTATTAATCAATTTTTTATTGGAACGTATAAATTTAACACTCTGAAATTGTAGCGACTCCAGCTTGTCTCTTTCAAACAATGCAGTTTAAAATCTTATGTATACAATATTTTATTTATAATTGCTCAGTGTAAATAAATAAATAATCAAATATTACTATTTGTTTTAAAAAAATTTAACAAAAAGTTCCAATTTGAATTGAAATTTAAATTAAACTTAAGGTATTATACGGATGAGGAGTCCTGCACAAAAGTTAGTCCTACGTTAATGTTAGAATTTGTTTACCCATGTTCTAAAAACCCTATATTACATATTAAAATATACATTATTACATGTCGGTAGTTAAAAGTGTGAAAAAACATGCAGTTGCGATCAGAAATCCTTTATTAATTACATTTTTCTTTCGGCTCGGAGGCGAAACTTTTGGCTGGGTTTGTCGTGACGCAGGGAAGAAGTAAGTATATGGATAAGTACACACACAATTTACAAAAAAATTATTTTTCAGCATAAAATTTTTTTTTTTATTAAAGGAATAGTACACCGAGGAATACTCCCACATAATATCCCCCTCATATTGCGATGAAAGTAAAAAAATCAAGGGTGGAATTTTAAGGAAAATATACTTTTCAGCTTTTTCTACAAATGTAAGCCATTTTTTGTAATTTCAAACATTTTCACAGTTTTTTTAAACGATATAAAATATTGTAGATAGTACTACAAACTGTGCGAAAAATTTAAGCACGTAAATGTATTAGTTATTTGTTCATAATTTATATAAATATTCGCGAAAATAAATTTTTGTTAAAAAATAAAAATTACCTGTCAGATATTTTGCTTTGAAAATCAATATATGATATAATCAATATATTGATCGGTCAATTCTGCTTAAGTATCCAAGACAATTTTTCAGAAATTATTACATTTTTGTCTGATTTTTTGCATACGTCATCTAAACATTATTCTGTTATTTGGACTGTGCCGGTTTTTCAATGAAATGTGTATATTTTGTTTAATAATCAAAAAAGGGAAGAACAATAGCAGTGACACTCAATGTTATGTGTCTGTCAATTTTTCATATTATCATAGGATCCACGTGAAAATTTAAAGAACTTTTCATGTATCTGTTTTATTTCAGAAAAATACATTGAGAAAAAAGAAAGAGATTGTCTAGAATATTATTTTCTCTAGTGGTTATTTATTATTGTTTCGCAACTAAAAATGCAAATAAAAGTTGCGAAATTGAAATAATTATTACCTCAATAAGTAAAAGTGAAAAAAGTACAAAATTTCCGAAAACAAATATTTTGGCTGAAATTAATTAATTATCGAGTCACTTCAAGTGCAATATAGACAAATAGTTGCAAATTTCCGACAAAACCTAATCTTTCCACCACTGACCAAAGAGAATATCATGAACCGTAATAATGAATTGTTCAAACAATCATTTTTGTTAACTTGAATTAATGAATGCTTTACTCGGCCTGAAAATTGACAAAAAGTTCAAAACTTCAGAAAAAACCCACAAATATCTAGTAATGATATAGATAACATTTCAGAAAAGAACCGCAATTTTTTTGTCAAACTTGTATTTTTTCAAATGACTGATTAGCTGCCCCGGCCTTTTATCAATGAGGGCGCTGTAAGCAACTTTTTCAACTGCGCATGTGTCGAAAAGCGTTTGTCTATGTAAAATCAACCTACTATTAGCAATAATACAAACACGCCCGACTCTCAGTTTAGTAACTCGCGGTTGAGCAATCCCTATGTGGCTTACGCGGTTTCTCAGCTCAATGGGCGAGAGACGGTAGCGGCTCTTGCTTGAAAATCACCAGCAGCGTAGCGGAAAGGAGCAGTGCGCCGTTACTAACTCGATTATATTGGCCAATTTTATTGATTCCAATATTACATTTTCTTCAAATAGTAAAATTTTGCAACTAAAAGTTAATATAATAGAATTGTCATGCTCTTATAGGGGGAAAAGTCAGGAAGGCTAGCATAGTTCGTGATATATAGGAGTACAGACAACTTTTTAAAGAAAATATTTTAAACTTAAAAGTAAGTTATAAATGTCTGAATAATAACATTTTTAACGTGTATCATAATAGGATATGTAAAAATGCCATTAAGGTTAGTTCAGTTCGTACACCTTGACGTGGAAATGCATAGCAGGCTATTGTAAGTATTCGTAAGATTTTTGTGACCCAGCCCGACACCCACCCTTCTTAAGTAAGATTTTATATTTTTACTCAATATATAAAAATTATATTAATTATTTCCACAAGATTTCAAAAGATTTGAAAAATGTTCAGTAATTTAAAAGGATTTCAACGGATATGAAGGGGTATCAAATACGCCTGTTGGGTAGCGACGACAGCGCCAACAATTTGGAACTATTGAGAAGAAAATTCAATTTCAATTCAATATTAACAAGAAATATTATAATAAATCTTTTTCATTCACATTGCTCTGTTAACTTTGAGATACCCAATAGTTCGCCTGGCAGATGACGCTGCTATCAAGTTAAAAATGGTACCCTATAGCTGTATAATTGAATTTTGAACAAAATGATTAAGCTTTCAACAAAATAGTTGAATTTTTTTAACATTAGAATAATATCATATACTGTTTCATTAGAGAAATTTTTGCTGTAACCTGATGGCATCAGAGAGGTTCCAGGCCAGGAATCTCAGAGTGTCGTTTCTTTAATTCTTCAATCAATTTCTTGATATACAAATTGACAGCAGTTGCATCGTGATTAAGGCATTCAGAAATGTGCATATATAAGTAAACAACGAACGGGTGAATCGTTATTTGTTCATTACTCCAGTAATGATCTTGAACACAGTCTTGAATTATAGGAGAAAAGTTTTAGCCAAAATCACAGAGTATCACAAAAACTCCGGGTTCTAGAGATTCTTTAATATCTTTTAAAAACTTACTTTGCGCCTTTGCTAGAAAATCGTATTTTAAAAGTTCAGGTAATTTGTCGCTAAATTTTTGAACATAGCCATCAGCTGATTCTACGATCGTTTCTGACATTGAACGATCAGTCACTGTCCATTGTTTGTATGTAATTTGGTCAATAAATTTCTCATCAAACAAGTTTTTCAAAGACTCTGCTATTTTTTCAACTCCAAGACATTCTTTACATATAAGTAAATAGCAATTGGGCGTGGCAGTACTGCATATCATTGTTTTTAAAATAATGATTCGCAGTCTCGGCTTCTGCAAGCTGATTCAGTCGTGTTCCAGATATCACTTTCGGATTCTGATGAATTTTACAAACGCAGACTGAATGCGTGCCACTACTGCCAGCCAAAATGCACTCTGTGGGTCTTAATTCTGCAAATTTGGAGAACCTGATATCGCAGGAAGGATGCATTTTCCAAAAGTAGTCGCTTTTGCAACAACGAACGTTTTCCATCCTTTTTTACTGATATGCAGTCTCTTTGGCCAGGCATGTCGCGGTTGAATTCGTTGTCATAATAAAAACAATGGACAAGTGTTTCCGTCTCTTGTGAAAGTCGTTTTCCTAATCTGGGATTAGGCGACGTACCAATTCCATGTACAGTATAAATATTTTTCGCAGTGCGTGCCATACTGTATGCTACGCCAAACGTACTTTGTATGCGACGAATTCCCCAACTAAACGGTAACATAGTTTAGAATTTAACTTTTTCTGATTTATTATTCGTTTCAGATACTTTTTTTTTGAGTTCATCAACCAGTTGATTCATTTCGTTATTATTATTTCGCTTAATATCAAATACTTTCTCTAACTCAATATCAAGAGCTTTCTTTATTTCTTGAACCTTAAGCTCTTTCAGAAGTTAAAGAATTTTATTTAAATTTAGGATTGCTTCCTCATCGCGAACCATTTGATTTTCATATTCTGTTTTTACAACATTTTCATCATCACCATTTTCTATTTCTGATTTTGTGTTGTCTACTTCTTCAGCATCTAAGTCATTCTGCTTATCGAGCTGATGGTGAATTAGAATTAAAACCTTATTATTTGCATTGCTAGGAATGCAGTTAAGATAGGAGGTCTCATTACATTTCTTAGGCTGCAATCAGCATCATTAGAGAATGATAGTAAACATGAAACGCAAATGTATTTTCCTATACTTTCGGAAGATAATTTTTTTTCAGTAGAAATATCTTTTGCGATTTGGCCAAGTTTTGCTTTACCACTATTTATCCAATGGCCCTTTTTGTTAAACTGATTATAACAGAGAATGACTGGATCCATGGCTCCAAATTCTTCCAAAAGTTTCCTAGCGTTTTAAAACTTAAACTCTAGAAACGATTATAAGGAAAATGAAAGGCTTATGGCACCAAAAAATATCTTTCTAGGCGAAAATCTTGGTTATAGTGTATAACATGACTAATACAAGTAATAAACAATTAATACAAACTTTTTGCAATACAAACTGAGTCTGTAAAGTTTTCCGGTAATTTACAGATGTATTTATAATATGCGAAAATCAAAAAAAAATAAACTTCATGAGATTTCAAATTTAAGAAAATTTAGTGACCTGATAGGCTCTATCACAATATACAAAAGTAAGTAAACAAAAACAAAGATGTATGCATCTTCACCCGATCGCTGCACGGGAGAGTGGACTGCATGCTTCAGCTTAAAAGTGCATAACTCAGCAACCAGAAGAAGCTACAAGCTTTTTTTAATGAAAGGTAAAATCATAAGGAATAATTTAAATGAGAAAAATTTAAAA